>JAGGAT010000340.1:0-36994 GCA_017657195.1 Termitomyces sp. T70a
CACAACTCAAGTGCTTAATCCCAGCCTCAACCTCACTGCGTTCGGTCAAGGCCTCGGTTTTCACAACTCAAGTGCTTCAATCTATAGCTCCAATCTTGCCTTTGAGCTGCACTTTATGGCTGTTAAAGTTTGGCCATAAGCAAATTCAGAGTGTGGGAAACTTTGCTATATTAGGTCAAGACTCAAAACATTTGGCTTTTTCCACACCTTCAGACTCTCTGATATCTAGCACACTTGACCAAACAATGTGATAATCCTACTAAAGTTGTTTTATAAAAAAAATTCTGTCTTTACTGTTCAAATTGGCAAGAAAAGTGAAAAATTGCCTTATAAGGAAGGTTCTTGGTCAGCGCTGACAAATTTTACGTCAGCACTCTAAATTCCCAGGAGTCGTCCCATATACTATAGATGCTTTGTGCCTTCGGCACAAATTTCATAGCTCATTAGGGGCTTTGCCCCCAACCCCCCCCCAACTCAGCCTCCGCCCAAACCTCACTTCGTTCGGTTAGGGCTCCAAGTATATATAAGTAACTCAGTGCTTAATCCCAGCCTCAACCTCACTGCGTTCAGTCAAGGCCTCAGCTTTCACCAACTCAATGTCAATTATCCAAGGTACTGTAAGCTGAATTGAGTTTTTCTTGAATTTTTCTGATTTTTCTTAGCATTTATAAACCCTCCAAAACAATTCAACTACTGTATCAATAATCCTTGAAATTTTTCTGATTTTTCAGTGATTTTTTCGAATTTTTTCAAGCACTTTCTGTGTTGTTCCCTAGGAGGAAGGTTCTTATTATGTAAGTCTTGGTCAGCCTTAGTCATCCCATCAATTCCCACGAAACACTTGTCCCATTCTATATAGATTCTCGGAATTGAATCGAATTTTTAACGAAAGTGATGCGTTGATCATTCCTTGCACTTACAGCCACCTGTAGATGTCTTTTGATTACCACTTGTGTTCAACGAGCAACAGTCAAGGATTCGAGTCAAAGGTCAAGGAAAGCCAGCTCCTTGGGCAGTGAGTCTTGCATGATCGCTGATGCATCCAACGCACATACGCGAACTTGGACTGAATTTGGCCAGGCTGGCAGATTGATGGCGCGTTGACGGTTGTTACATCGTGACGTCAAGCTGATGCAATGTTGATCTCCGAGTTTGTTTCCGAGAGGACCCGGGAAGCTCCCGGCAAAACTTGTCCGCAAAATAGCGGATTTGAGGCGGAATTTTTGCCAAATCCAAGTCCCGATTTGGCGGATTTGAGGCCTTGGAAGGCAACCTTAGTCCGCAATATTGCGGATTTGAGGCCCGGCAGGGAGAGATTTTTGACAATTTGGCACAAGATTGATTCTGAATAGTCTGATGCAGTCTGATTCCTCAAATTGACGTGTATGACAATTTTCGATGCAAAATTACGTATCGAGTTGCTACACAGATGATAGCTCAAAAAGTTGAACGTCGCCCAACCTTGCTTTGATATTCCGAGAGAGAGAGAAAAGAGACTTTCCCTTTTTGGACATATGCTGTCCGTTATTGCGGATTTGAGGCGAAATTTTGGGAATTACCCGGACAAGTTTTGACAGGAGCTTCCCGGGTCCTCTCTGGCCGACCACTGCCACCCCACTTTTGTCGTGTGCTGAGGGCATTGTTTTTCATCGTTGATGCGTTAGTATACTTTATGAGGTGAGTTTTGCCTACAGTCTGCGGTTTTTCATTGCTACACAGCTTACATTTTTCAGCCTTTTTACGTATCCATTCAAAAAGATGTACTTTTCTACTGCTCAGGCTCATCGAAAAAACGTTTCATTAAACGCTTCAAATGTGGTCCCTGTGCAGAGATTAGAGCTGGCTCTTGCTCATTGAGGGCCATGATCGCATCCAGATTTCGTGCCCTTGTTGCAAAATGCAAAGCGGTCTGACCAATAGGACCATGGAAATTGAGGTCTATTCCCCGCTGCACCAATTCACGAAAGTCTTCTGCATCCCCGGCAGTTGCCCATGAAAACACAAACTTGGCGCTCCATTTACTGCCAGATTGAAATAGGTTGGGACCGCCCAAATCCAGAAGCCACCGAGATAGGACACGATGCCTGTCTCTGAGTGCCACTTTATAAGCTTTAAGGAGTGAAGCCCTTATCTGTTCTTGCCAGTCCTTGAAACCAGCAGTAGATTGGTGTAGCAGATTTTCAAAAGCATAGGCCCTCATGAAAGTTATAATCAGTCGGCCATATTTGTTGTTTCCCATCTCGTCCTCTGTGGAAGATGCTGGATATGTATGTGGCAACTTTGATAAACAATATCTGATTGCAGAGAGAAGATAATTATCTCGCGAGCTGGGGTTAAGATATCTACTGGGAGGACGGTATGAAGACCATTCATCAAGCAAGCCACAAGTCCCCTCAATGACAATTTCTTTGACAAAGCGGTTTGATGAGTGGTTGAAAACCCAGTTTAAGGAGTTGTGCGCGAGACGACCATCAAAAGGTGGTCGCGCCAATACTTCATTGTGCTCTGCTATTTTCAAAGGCTGTCTTGGCATCCATCGTGGTCGCCACGGTGGTCCGCGATTGAACTTATTAGTGAGCATATAGTAGAGGCGCAAGCAGCTCCACCTTGTCATACTAAAAGCGAAGAATAGAAGCTGAGCTAGGGGGAACATGAAGGGGATGCGGTAGGGACAGGCCATATCAAATGCGGGGAGCATTGAGGATGCAAAGTAGAAGAGAAATGTAAGAGCAGTGATCGCAGCAACGATTGCACATATTGGACGGGACAATTTCGAGACATAGAGAGCTAGTCCAACGAGGAAAACGGCGACTGAGCAATGTAGGATTAATGGGAGACTCTCAATGATTTCGACGAGTTTCCATTTCACAAGTCCTTCAAAGCGGAATTGGCGGATTAAAGCACGGGTTTTGGCGTCGCCAGAGACTGTTGCAGTATAAGCCTGTTCACTGGCGTTAGACGACTTGGAAGAGGGTAAAAGACTAAACAAACTTGGACCCATTGTTTAGCCAGAACAGACAGGAGGGCAGTCAATAATGAGAGAGCGAGACTGGTAAAAAAGAGTCCATTCACCCATACATCTATGGAAGTGTACGTCCGGCTTTCGGGACCTAGAGATGCTGCAGACACGGCATTTATGGTCGTTCTATTTCCAGCGGCTCTCAATAATTGGTTGGTTTCGACGAGGAGAGACACCATAATCTGCACGTTATCTGGTTGGAGCGCTTGAGATGTTTGAGCGACAAACGTTGTTACTACTGCCGAAAAGAGTGCAGCCTGTCTTGGATTAGGAAGACATTTCGGAATGTATGTATGTCCATCAATACTCACAAAAACAAGGAGACTGTCAATGATGCTCCGAAAGCCTTCAATCATGTCCGCATCATGACTCCCTGCTTCGTCAAGATAGACATTCCACACGCGCGCATTCTCATTTGCTTCTTCTCCTGATTTGTCAGGGCTATAAGTCTTTGTGTAATCGCAATTACGACCACCTGGGAGCTATAGGGTGAATGGATATCATCTCACAACAAAATCACGACAGTACCCAAGTTAGGGTTGCCAGAGGTTGTAAGACGTGATGTATGCAAGAGGTTTGCCATTATGAGTAGGAATGAATGGTGATACGTGACCATTGCTCCACGAATCAAATGATGATTGTTGATCGATGATGGTTCAAGGGACGTAACGAACCCTCCAAACGTAAGTCCTGGCCTGTTACCAGGCATCTTCAATACCTTGCAGCTCTTGTGAAGTAATTGTTCTCCGCGTTGACGAAATGTTTTCATATCTGGGCACCCGTTTTGCTGAAGCGTTCATTAGGCGTTGGAGTTGCATCATAGGACTTGTGTCTGAGTTATCTCACAACAAGGCGTTCATTCTCTACATTTCGCATACGATGTACGAGCCTCTTTGACACCGTACTTGACAGCTTCTCTTTGAGTAAGCTCACTCGCCGACACATGGATGGGAAGTTCTTGTCTATTCCTGCAGCCAAATTTCCGTAACAATCCTCTTCCTCTCCTTCACACCCGCACCATTCACACGACCACTGATCCCAATCTCTTCGCCGTCACAATCGCATTCGCAGGACCGACTGTTATTTTACCCAGGCAGAGTTTGCGTTGACGCACCTGCTCGGACCTAACAGGAAACGTCTATTTAACGCGCACGACTTAGTCAATGCACAGGACTAGGAAGCGTGCATCCGAATCTGGAGACGGACATAAGGAACAAGAAACATGGAGGACGGTGCCGGGTTGAGTCAAGTGTACGAGCTGGGATTCTGCTGCTGAAGGAACGCCATTGATACCATAAGACGGAGGATGGGTATTTTGTTTAGGAAGCAGGGTCGACCCGTCTAGCAGAAGTAAACGCAAACACCGGGTGATGGCATTTAACGTTAACATTCTCGGAATTGAATTGAATTTTTTAACGAAAGTGATGCGTTGATCATCCTCGACCTGACTTTAAAGTTATGTATTACCGCTGGGCTCTTGGACATTGATTGTGCAACGGTTCAACTCGTACGAGAAACAGTCAAACAAAGCAAGCTCCTTGCGCCGCCGGCAGAAATTGATCGAGTCTTGCATGATCGCTGATGCATCCTACATACGCGCACTTGGACTGAATTTGGCCACGGCTGGCAAGCTGTCAATTTGACCAACGAGTTCTGGAAGTGGTCCCTGTGGCAATTAAGCAGCAAAGTTGAGGCTGTCATAGCCTCGGAGGGTTCGATGCATGGAGGGCCGGAAGCGAGGCAGCGTGCGAAAAAAAGAATAATGTTTATTGGGAGGAGATCAGTTGGTAGACGCCACCTCGATGCAGCTGCACTGACATTAATTTTTCTTTTTTCCTTTCCCTTCTTCTCGTATGGCGCCGCGGACGTTCTCATCGCCGCCATCGGCGACGCCGGCCAAAGCAAACAACCGTCTTTCAGCAGTCTACATCGGCCCCACACACGTCCCAGACCTCCCAGGCCCGCCCAGTCCCACCAGCTCTGCGTCGGGGCTTCCCTCGCCTCCTGCCACCAACTCGACGGGCAGCGGCGGCGACTCGGAGCTCAAAGAGAAGGAGGAGAAGGAGAGGGCGCTTTCCTCGGTGCAGCCGCCACCCTCGCCGCAGCAGGGTTACGGTCTCTCAGCGCTCGAAGCTCACGTTCGGCGGGGTCACAAATTAAGCAGCAGTATCAGCAGTGTCGCGAGTGTTTCCATCTCCAGCGTTGTTGTGCCCAAGGGGGCGAGTATACTCGAGGAGACGTTGCCTGAGATGGACGACGAGGAAGACACTGCTCGTTTCGACACACTCCAACGCGTTAAAAGTCTCAAGGACCGCAATAGACTTGTTCGTCCATTTTTTCTACCTTTTTCTAGTTTTTTTCTTATAGCTTGGACCCAGGTCCTCGACAAACTAGTACTCTCAGGATCACACTCTCCCGCCCCCTCGACATCGTCTTCCTCGTCCAGGCGCTCACACTCACAATCACATTCGCAGACCATGTCGCCACTCTCGATGTCGTCTCCGCACTCTAGGTCAAATTCAACCTCTAGTCCACACAACGACCCTCGCTCGGGCTCAGAAACCGAGCGCGAATCGACGTACTCCCGTGCCTCTTCAACGCACCACCGTGCATTCTCACTCGCAACCTCTACGCCGCAGCATGAACAGCTGCGACCGCAGACACACCGTTCCAGCGTGCCCTCCACGCCGAGCAGCAGCAGGGGCAGCGCAGCCTCGGGTTCCGGCTCGAGCGGCCGTAGACGGATGAGGCTCGCCCTCCTCGAGGACGGCACGGCGAGACTCAGAGAACGCGCAGAGGAGATCTTGGATCGTACCAGGAGGAATAGTCCTGGTACAAGTGCGCTGAGGAGGAGAGGCGCGTTGCCTGCAGAGTTTCGAAAGGTGAGCAGTCGGTCTTGGTTGTGTGGGTCCGCCTTGTGCTCCCTCGAGTCTGTTCCATACGCGTCAAACTTTTCGCCATTCATGTTTTCGCGGATACTTTTGTTTTTTTTTCTCGCTTTTACGTTTCCATGGCACCGTATCAATGAATTCTCTACCTTTTAGACGTCAACAGAATCATCACCATACCAAGACTCGTCTACACCCATGCGCGCCCCAAGCCTCACGCACACCGTATCGCATTCATCCTCCGCCTCCGCCTCGACGACCCCCTCACAATCCAAAGCAAGCAGCAGCAGATACTCCGCCGACCTCGCCTCCCAATCCTCGCGATCCCGCTCCTCGTATTCCCTCTCCCACTCCCAATCCTATTCTTCCTCTTCCCAATCGCAAACACAATCACAAACTCAAACACAAACACAACCGCACTCGAACACGCCCAGCCACAACCGCACATTTACACGCATGCACACGCACACGCCCTCGCCCTCGCCTTCCATCTCGACACTCCCAGCGCCCACCCCACGCGCACAGACCTCCGACGCGCGAAACACCACCGCGTCCACGGTGTCGCCAGCGGCATCGCGCCGGGCCGCGGGGACGCCTATACTTGGGATGACGGCGTACCGCGAGCGCCGGCAGACGCTGCGCGGGGGGTCCGCCGAGAGCGCGCTGTCGAATCGGGGTCTTGGAGGTGTGGGCGTCGGTGTGGGAGTGGGAGTGGGAGTGGGACGGGGCGCAGGTGCGGGGGCGGGGAAGCGGACGTTAATTGGGGAGGAACTTCGGGCCGCTGGGTTGAGTCCGTCAAGGAGCCGGGGTGGGAGGGGGAGACTGAGTCTTGGATGGGAAGGGGAGGAGGACGCGGCGCATGCGAGGGCGTTGAGTGCTGTGCTTGGAGAGGCGGATGAGGGGAGGGCGATTACTTCTTTGGCGCTTTATGGGGAACGCGAGAGAGGGGGAGACGGGAGGGGGAGGAGTGTGAGAGAGATGTCGGTTGTGAGAGATAGAGAGCGGGAGAGGAGGAGGGAGGAGAGGAGGGAGGAGAGGGAGAGGGAGAGGGTTGCGCGTGAGCGTGAGAGGGAGCTGAGAGTACGCGAGAGGTCTTTGTCTCGAGCTAGGGATATGGAGCAAGACCGCGATTTAGTCACACCCGACCGCGACCGTGAACGAGATAGAGACACGACGCACACGTTTACCCGTCTGCGCACGACCACCGCCTCGACCGTGACCGCGACCGGGACCACGGCGGCGACGCCGAGTCCGTTCGGGAGCCGGCGCCATGCGCCCTCAGGCTCTAGCCATAGCCATAGCCACAGCCATAGCCATACGGAGCACACGAGGCTGCTCGGGGAGAGTCTGAATATATTCGAAGGGCATTTCTCTCGTCTCGGTGGAGGCGACACGGTGAAGAGCGCGCAGAGTGTGGTGAGCGCTGCGGCGCGGCTGAATGAGATGTTGAGGGCCGGGACGGCGCGGGCTTTAGAGGAGCAGGTGAGGGCGGAGGTGGAGGGTACAGGAGGGCTGGAAGAGGAGGTGTGGGGACGCATTGGGGCGGAGTATCGAGAGGGGTTGAAGATGAGTGATGAGCTCGTTAGGGGACTCACGGGGCTGTTGCTTGGTTTTGGGAGGGCGGTGAGAGAGGTGGGTGGTGGTGTTGGAGGGGGAGGGACGGGAGAGGGGATACAGCATGCGAGGAGTGTGAGTTTGGATGAGGAGGGGTTGGGTATGAGGCGGGCGAGGGGCAGGGGGAGTATGAGTCCCGATGTCTCTGGCGGTGGGATCTCTGCGCTCGTGGGGATGAATAGTAAGTCGGGTCCTGGGAGCTCAGGCGCAGGGAGCGGAGGCGCGCACAGTGTGAGTGCGGGTGGAAGCGTGAGTGGGAGCGGAAGGAGGAGCGTCGAGTCGAGGAGGAGCTGGGATGCGAATGCGACGCTTGCACTGCGGGATGACGTGTCGAGGAGGCTGGTGGCGAGGGCGGAGAGTGCGTTGGGCGGTGGAGGCTTGGTGTCGAGGCCTGGTACAGCGTTTAGTACGCTGAGAGAGAGGGAAAGAGATCGGGCGGTCGAAACGCCCCCGCAGCAAGCGCCTGCTGGGACGACGAGGAGGCTTTTCATGCCTCGGGAGCAAAGGGAGATGCAGATGAGTGCGGCGAACCATACGCCTGGGAGTGCGGGGCTGGGCGGAGTCGGGATGCCGACTATACATTCGCAAGAGACGTTTTATGGAGAGTACGAGCCTTCGCCGACCCCTGCGTCTCGTACTACGGTGAACACGACGAATGCGAGTGCTACGATGGATAGGAGCCGGACGCTCCCGCCGCTGGGTATTCCGAAGCCTTTGCCGAGTTTACCATCAGAAACAGCGTTAAGAAGGAACGGTACCTTGGCCGAAAAGTCTGTTACGAGTGCGAATCCCGATACGGCTGCCTCTGCTGGTGCAGTGCGCGATGCGGAGAGAGACATGCGTAAAGCCTCCATCACATCGACATCGACAGTCCGCGGGGGCACGTCCGCGTCCATCTCGACGTTCCCTGTCACGGCTCCAGCAGGTGCGACGACGGCCGTGACGGCGCACACTGTGTCCACGCTGACCCCAGACCGCACTGCGTTCCCCTCGCTTCCGAGGACGGACTCGGACCGCTCTGTCCGCTCGACGGTGGCGTTCTCGCGCCCGTCGACGGTGAGCAGCGTCAGCGCGCTCGTGGATGTGAGGCAGCAGGATACGCGGCGGAGAACCGAGTCGGGGAACGTAGATCCGAGTACGAGTGATCCGCTGCCTCCGGTGTCTGCGGCTGCTGCGTCTGCGTTCGCGGAGAGGCACAGGGAGAGGGAGGTGCAGAGCGGGTCGGAGACGGAGCGCCCGCGGGGGGGGACGAGGAGGACGCAGGTGGGGAGGATGTCGATGGATGCGAAGGGCAAGGGCACGGGTACGGGAAATGCGCAGGATAGGAGCGCGGTCGTTGCTGCTAATGCGATTGTAGCGGCGAGGATGGGGATCAGTGGTGGGCGGGGACAGCAGCCAAGTACGAGTGGTGTGGGGGTCGTGAAGAAGGAGAGGAGGAGGACTATCACGGATATTTGGCCGCAGGACTAGCCGGCTGGGTGGGAGCGAGTTGCGTTTCGGTTGGCTTTGGAGTCTAATGGTTGTTTAGGGATCATGTGGGGATCGTTTTGAACGTTGTCCTGAGATTGGGCGCTGAGCTTGGGTAAGTACGTTTTTTTGTTATTTTTTATGTGTGAGCTGATGGTAGATTGAATTAAAAGATTTCCAAGGCCCGTTATGGTTTCTTTTTTTTTCGAATTTCTTGTGCGATACATCGTGTCTGTCTCCGTCCCTCATTCGCCGTCTCTTTTTTGTGAAGAAAACAAAAGGATTATATGCCTACAGGGGCGTTCGTCCTTCCTCGTATTACCTGTGTACGGTCCTTTCATCCGCCCTTTTTCGTTTCTGTGTTTCTTTCTTGACCATTTTCTCCTTTTCGTATCCCGTGTTCTGGGGTTGTGTCTGTATTTATTACGTCACTTTCTTCCCTGTGCATATTCCGTTCATCATACATAGGTGCTGCGCTGTTACCATCCCAGTCAGGGGTTAGCAGGCGTCTAGCCTCTCTTTGTCGATCCTCTCCAGCTCTCTGGAGTCTTCTTGATGAGTCCTCACGATGTACGCTTTTTCTATGGTTTGATGCACGAACAGAATGAATGACTTTACCTATTAAAGTACTTGTAGTAGTATGTACTCTAATGGCAGCATGATCTTTCTGGCTATTCGATTATCGATGACAGCGAATTTTGTTGGAAACTATGCTGTATAATGCATGTGTCGGTCTGCGCACGCTGCTGCTGATGAAAAATTGTCTTGAAAACTTTTTTGCATTGGGTGTCCCTCTGCTTGTCGTGATTGCTAAGTGTAACTAATTGAATGAATCAAATCTTCAAGAAATTCCCATTCATGTGCTGATGAGTGAAGAGTTTGTTCAAAGAGAAGCTGCCAAGTACGGTGTCAACGAGTCCTGTAAACTGTGTGCGAAATGTAGAGAGAATGAACGCCTTGTTGAGACAACTCTTTCAGATCTGGTAGTAAATGCTGTAGTGGATGCTAGTGAATGCGATAGCGTGCTAGGTTATAAGTACAGTAAGTATTTACAGTGTAGAGATAGATTAGATCAGTGTAACGAACTGGAATAGGATGAGGTCGAAAATGCACACACAAGGGTGTAGCCGAACAAACGTGACGAGTACCTACCCTTTAATAAACTCAGACACAAATCCTCCATGTAACTGCAATGCCTGATGAACCTTTCGAAAAAAAACGGATGCCCAGAGATGAACATATTCATCAACATGGGGAATCAATACTTCACAAGAGATTGAAAGTTGGAGGAGGGTGCTTATGTAAACAATCCTCCAAAATTTAAAAACCAAATTACTTCGAAGAGCTTCAGAGCTCAGGTGACTGTCCGGCTCTCAAATGTATTACACGTACAACTGCTGATTGCTATGATTAGCTGACCTTCAATACCTGTGTTCAGGATGTGGAGGACAAGCAAAAGTCCAGTGTCAACGTTTCTTCACCACCGCGGTGCAGAACGCGTCGCATGGATTTCGACATACAAGCTTGGTCTTCCTTTGAGAGCTATCAGGTCACTTGACCCTGAACGCCTTCAAAGCAGCGATTTCGTCAACTTCTCCAAAGTACACGCTACCGTTCACGCAAAACTCGAGAATGGGCAGCTTGTCAGAGGGGAGATACATTATAGGTCCGGACTCGGTCATTTCCCTTTTCCTCCAAAGACCCAGGGTTTTCTATACTATTACCGCCGTCCATCACTTCCGCTCACAACTGGTGAAATTCGCTTTCGGATCACAGAACGTTCTGACCCGACATGTTTTCAAAATGGCACGGACCTCATGAGGTCTGACGGTATATTGCCGTGGGCTATTCCTTTGTTCGGGCTGCTTCATAGACATGCATGCATCATAGCACTGCTCAAACAAGATCACGACATCCCAGAAACAATATTGAACTATGGATCATCAAGCCACGTCCTATTGCCAGGGGTTTGCTTAGCTTTCTTGGAGGACGCTTTTGTTCTGAAGTTAGAACGGGTATTACAATTAAGGACGGTTGATTCACAGCTTCAGATGGGAAAAAGCAAGGTGCCTTGCATGTTGATTGGGAAATACTCGTCGACGTTCAAGGGTGAGTGTACTGATCAAATAGACATTTTTTTAACTCTGATCGTGTATAGGGAAACTACTGGTTCGATTTGAACAATCAACATTAGCCGAGCACGACAACGAGACCTCGATTGTCATGCGAGTCCTCAAAGTCCTTGAACCAGTAGAACCGCTGTTAAAAGATGGCGAATTACTTCACCCGATTCCGGAACCAGGAACTTTGCTCAAGTCCAAATACTATGGTCAAGTACAAAATATGGAATTCAATCATCCGTTTCTGGCATCACTTCCACGTATGATGGGCAATACACTTGCGTATGTAGCTCTTTCGTATGCCTCTTGTCTACTAACGTCATTGAATTTTTAAATCAGTATTCCCACCGATGTCAGAAGATCAGGTACACTGCTTAGTGTGCGAAAAAGAACAATTAGTACATTAGATCCGCTTCGATTACACTCCTTCGATTTCATGGAAATATCGAACCAAATACCAGTGCGAGTCGAGAGACGTGGCAATCCGCACATGTGGAGCAATTTCTACTTTTGTGCGACGATTGATAGCAAGGGAACATCTGTTCCGATACCTTTTCCCCCTAATACTCACGGATTCCTGTATTTGTATCTCAAACCGGGTCTACCGGTCACTGTCGCGCAAATTCGGTTTCGAATAACACCATCTGCCGATCCAACGCAATTTGAGAAAGGAACGGACCTTTACTGTGACGACCGACCCTGGAACATTAACACATTGCAGCTTGCTCAACCAAAAAGAGCTACTCTGGTTGAACAGCTATACCATGATGGACATGTGGAACTGGTACAAGTTATAAAGAGATATCCTCAGAACTCCAGAGCTCGTGGACGGGTACTGTGTTATGTGGAACAGCCATTTATTGCTAGCATGTCCCAATTCTGTATAGACTTCAGTCTCTTGATGTCCGATGGCGTTCGCAATGCTCACATTTTAGGACCTTTCAATGACGGGAGGTTCAACGGTAATCCTTACACTGGTGTGTGCACTTGTTAAAAATTCATTTGCGTATTTACAATCAATTCAGGACGACTTATCTTGCGCTTTGAGCTATCAACACTGCCAGAGCATACGAATGGAAACTTTCTGGTCTTGCGTGTATTGAAAATTCTGGATGCAGTCGAGCCCATCGACCCTACTTACAACAGACGTCTTCCAGTACCACTTCCTGGAGAACTACTTCGTGCAGCCAGTGGTCTTGTGCGATCGTTTAACGTTGACAAACTCAAATGTATGCGTGCATTTCAAGGTTTCCCCAGTATTCCAGACGACAAGCCATACATGCAAGTGTATTTTCTCCCATCGTCTCAGAGTAGGGTTCGCTGATAATCCCTGGTTCACAGTGACGAGTTCCGGTGACGTTCTGCATATCGATCTCCCGTATTTTATTATCCAAAGCAGTGGAAAGTCATCTCCAATACAGATCGGGAGGCAATGTATCTCAGACGTCACGGGCCCTCAATTCCTGTGCCTCCAGTTTTGTTCCTGACCAACGGTCTCACCATGTTGAGTAGAAGGAAGGACCTCCGTTTCCGCCACTCACATTGAAATAAGAATGCATCGACGAATACATGCATAGACGACGTAGTTGCATCAGATTTGTCGTAAGTAACTACAGCGACAAATTGGAGACCTAGTTTTTAACACTTTCAACCCAAATCTCTCTATTCCTGAAGTCGAATTACAGAACTAATTGGTTCTGTTGGCCTTTTCTCCATGGCACCATCTCAACCCTGAACTCTATGCATCACCTTGATTTTTATGAGTTTTTATGAGTATTCGAACAATCATGTGATTCTGTCAATGCTTTAGCTGGACATTTCACCAATGACAGAGATTTGTCCTTCCTCTCTTTCTTGCAAATATTGACAATCCATGTGAGCAGCTGTAAGAGAACGTCTTGTCGTTCTACTTCACTGAGCAAGATACGTGCCACAGAATAACAAGAACAGTAGCATTCTCATAAGAAAGAGTAATTAATACATTCGAAACCGCCACGTCTGTACATATACATGGCACAGATATATAAAAATGGAGCTCACATACGTGTGCCTATATGAGTTAAATGAACAGTCACTTCAAAGTGACGTGTCGAAGATAGATTTAATTCGGCGAATGACCATGAACTCACTTCCCGAGTCCAAGAAACCATTCCAGAGCGATAATATCACTGCTTCAATGATTGCTGAGTAAATGGTAGTGTTACATGTAGCGAGCGCATCATTTTTTTTTATTTCATTACTTGTCCGAAGCGAATCTCATAGGGAAATAAATCACGATATCTTTACTACAAAAATGGCGTTTTGACTACGCGGGAAACAATCAAACCAAGAACGGAATTACAGCGCGACGCTCAGGTGGGTATGTCGGTCCGAAACGAGTACGATACCACTGGTGTCCTCTAACAGCACGTGGAAGCATCAGAAGTACTTCATTGATTAAAAAGATATACGGCGGAGTGAGTGAAGGCATAAATGAAACTGCAGGCGCCTCAATGACACTTCGCAGGAATTCGAAGACTGAGAGGGGAGAAAAAGAGAGCGAAAGCGAAGAGATGTCGGGAAATGGGGAAGCGGCAAGCGCGAAACCCGCCCACTCGACCCACTCACAGAGGTAGTTGGGATACGACACGAGTGCGAAGAGCCCACCATGTGGGATTGCATAGTGCTCCGTACTGGCACCATCGCGCGCCTTGCCCTTTGAGCGGGCGTTGCGCCGGATAGTGAGGAGAATTTCGTCATGCCAGATGTTCCCGGCAGCGCCCAAAGCCCAAAGAACGATACCACAAAGAAAGGTTGGCCGCAACGCGGCATGCGCAAGGTAAGTTCGAGCGGCGGGTGAGGCGAGGTATGTGCCGAGGAGGAAACCGTTGATGAGGTTGAAAGAGATGCCTGAAATCGGCACGGAGATGTGGGCTTTCGAACGGGAGGGCGTGCGTAGTGGGGAGAGAAGGGCACGGTTAAGATAGTGTAGGAGGTAGAGCGAGGCCAGGAGAGATTGGGAAGAGAAAATGGGGGGTCGTGTAGGAGAAGAAGAGAAGAAGTAGAGGAAGGAAGTGGGCGCGGCTAGTTCCATTACAATCCATGACTTGATCCCTACAAATGCATCACTCAGGCCAAAAACTTTTGTAGAGACTTAGTACTCAGAGCGCACCATCAACAAGAAAAATGCTCGACTGATTATTGGGTGTGAAGCGGCCAAAAGGAGCATTAACCAGGAAGGTTATAGGAGAAACGGCACAAGAAGTTAATACGAAGGATTTCCTCGCAATATCATAGAATGGCATGATGACAGCGCAATTTCAACAGTTTCAAATTTGCCAGCCGTGAGAGTGATCAATAATACCGCAATACCGATCAGGTAACTTCAATACTGCACCACTTTCTCACAATTACTGGACCCAAAAGTATCCAGTCTCTGATCCCATACTGGTACTCAATCGTAAGCTCAGAAGACCAGAGGGGAGGAAAGGAGACTCCAGGAGAACGCGTGGTGCTCGACAAAACGGAGAAGAGGGATGTCGCAGGTCATTCTGGATTAAATTGTCCCCAGCATCCTCTTGTCCGCTCGGGCAGGTGTATCTGAAATTAGATTTCGGTGTCGCCCTTCTGCCTCAATCAAAGCCCTTTTGCTCGCTTTCAATATGAACTAGAGTAGCAATCGATTACCATGGGGGCAAGCTCGAGATAACGGCTGTTTACAAGTTCAGATTTGGACCTGAACTTAGTCCAGCCAGGATTGGCCTCAACTTGCCGCACGACAGCACTGACTTGATTGACAAACATTTGCTGATGGGCATCTATCGAGTTTATCCAACTGCTGACAGTGTTCTTGCTAGATAATTACTCTCGTGTCGTCTAGCCTCAATATTTATAGTAAATGCCCGCTCTCATGAGTATCGTGAGTGTTGCGAAGGTTCTTGATTCTTGCAAACAGAAAACACTGGGAATCGTGCAGCGACGTCTAGCAATGCCTCACCATGCAGCCTTAATCAAATCAGACCCTCTTTCCCCCACGACGTACGTAGCAACCTGGGTGTGTGCAGCAGGAACTAACGGCTGTGAGCATCACCCAATCAGTCTTTCTCTACAACCCTGACACAAGCAAACTCGACTCACGATAACTGACGAGTCAACAATTCGAAGGCCCGCGACCTTTTTCACCCTCAAATCCGGATCCACTACCCCATAGTTTGCATCCTTGGCCGACATCGACGCCGTACCGACTATATGCGAGACGGTGATCGCTGAATTACGGATAAAAGTGTCCAGTTCGTCGTCGGTGACGGCAGTATCGACAAGCTTGATGACGTAGTCTGCAAAAGCGGGTGCTTGAGCGAATCGGCGAGAAGCGCGGATAGCTTCACGCATGACAAAGACGTCGAAGGGGGAGTCGAGAAGGTTCGGATTGACGATTGGGGGGTCGAAGGGGTTACTGGAGTTTATGAGTACGCTACCACCTGAATATGGACAAATGAGATGTAGTTGAGTTGTTCAGTGCTTACATTCAATTGAAAACGTACGTGATAGAGGTGTCACAACCGCTGTGCCGATCACCATGAAGTTGCCTGTGGGAGGTATAGGTAGACGCGTCGCACCGTTCTGTGAAGACGTTTAATGAGCAGAAAGCCAAAGGAAAGAACACATACAGCAATGATGAACTCATAATGAGCACTACGTGGACCTGCCGAGGGATCTTTGAACTCGTTGAAAATGGTCGAATTATCTGAAAGACGCAGCCAGCCTGCGGTGTTGAACGTGCCGGCAGCATAAGGCCCCATGTGTGTCGCGTTCCACTCCCTAGTCTGCTCTTCCATCAAAGTGGCATTCCGCACAGCCGTCTCAAAAGTATCCGTGGAGTTAACAAGCCAGGTGTTCGCTACGAACGCATGGTCTGTCAGGTTTTGCCCCACTGAAGGGAGATGTACGAGTGGCTTGATGCCGACTTTGGAGAGATGCGCGGGGTCTCCAATGCCGGAGTTTTGGAGGATGTGTGGGGTGCCGAGAGCTCCGCCAGATAGAATTACTTCTTTTTTGGCGATAACTTTTCGACGTGGTCCACCTAGTTCGAAACAGATCAGGCGATGTTCGATGAAAATACGCCCAGGCCCACCTCCACGATTAGTATCGTCTGCAAACTCCACACCCCTAAAGACGGGAAATCCTTTCGCAGTGCCAGTTCTAAATACGCGTGTCACCCGAGACCCGGTCAATATATGTAGATTCGGTCGTTGTGCGAAATTCGGTGCAAGATAGGATACTGCGGAGCTGCTTCGTACTCCAGCATTAATGGTGGACTGCGTCCAACCTGGAATCAAAGGGTGTGATTTGATTACCAAAAGTTGAACGGGAGGAACGAACCGATGCCGATTGTATTCCCAGAATTCATATCCAGATTGAAAGGGAATTCCGGAAGCTCCGATGCCGCCTGAATCACTCTGCGATCAAAGGAGTATACAAACCCCGGAAGGCTGACAGCGTTTATACCGTGAAAGCTATGGACAGATGGGTCGAATTCTCCCGTAGTGTTGTGGTGGTCTGCGGGTGCAGTCCATCTTTCGTTCTTCAGGGCACGTTGTAAACGAGAAGATGATCACGGTAAGGAAAAACGTACTTTACGGAGATATTGCTGGATGTTGTTCCACGACCATCCGCTATCCTTGGTCAGATTGGCATATCGATCGTAGTCGTCGGAAGAACCACGCGTATATGCAAGACCATCTGGTAGGTAAAAATATTGAATGCATGTGACTGTAATAGGCGGACAGACACGGCGTACTCATGGAGCTGGTGCCACCAAGAATATGGCCTTGCGGGTAGCCCATGGACCGTCCACCCAACCCCGCTATGGGTGAAGTCGTATAGTTCCAGTCCGCAGGCGTGTTGAAAAGACGGCTGTTGAAGAAGGGCACCTCTGAGTTGAAGACACCGACATTACTTCATGAAATATGTATGAGCTGGCGAGGTCAATTTCTATAGTTTAAGCAGCCTTACGTTCCCCCAGCCTCAATGACTAGAACAGAGTAACGAGGATTTTCAGTCAACCGATTCGCAACAACGAGACCAGCAGTTCCACCTAACGTTATACTAATACATCAGTGTTTTTAATATATATACAAGGATAAGCAACACATTACCTCCAACGATCACAAAGTCAAAATCAGTACGAGGCAGGTCTTCAGATCGCGCTACAATCGCAGCCAACGAGGACTTGGCCAACACAACAGCAAGAAATATTTGCTTGAGGGGAAAGAACACCATATAGATCAATTCCGGGTCTATTAGGCCGTCGGGGCGACCTGTAATCCAGAGCGTAATCAATAACTTCTACCCAGCTTCTTAAGTTCCATGAGTTCCCGTTGCCAAATGCTTCGCGAAGTAGAAGTTAAAACGGCACATGGATGCAAGGAGTATTCCAAGATTGCGGAGCTTCTTCAATGTCGTATTTCGCCAAGTAGAAGGAAGTTGCATGATCATGAAAGGCGTCACTTCTGGCGGTGAAACGTTTTCAGTGATGTCCGCGGTCGCATTTAAGACGCGACGAAGCTACTCAACAACGTTCGGCTGGGTCCGCAAGTATGGTCACATCATTCATTCTCGTCCTCGTCCGGTTCTAATGGGTCTATTCTACGAAAGGGCTGGCGTTTACATTATTGTGCGGAACGATGGTGCGCTTGGAAGGAACGTAATCTACCCATATCTCAGTGGTTTTGAGATGTTACGCCAGAACTGCATCGGTTCTTCGGATTGCTGTTCCTGCACTCGCGGCTCTGGACGCCAATGACATTGCTTTCGATTGATATTGATGGTGTGTTGTTATTCTTTTATCTCTATGCTCATCGCGAATGTTCGGCGACCACCCTCTTTAGGCCAATTCACCAAGACGCTGACTTGCGTTTTTTCCTTGAAGACAAAGCACTCACACTCGATCCTTTCATGGACTATTCTGTCATCCCTGGAATCAGCGCAGGAGGTACGAGAGCGCCTTGTTCGAGTACGGTCAATAAATGTGGTAGGTGCAGTCTCCCCTTGTCCATGCATGATGTGACCGTGCTCTGCATGACTTTATGGATGAAATGTAAATTTACAAGTGTATATAACACAAGAGCCTCAGTCTAACCCATTTGTGTGGAAGGCAAAATCAATTCAGTTGTACTGTGAATGCAATGTACCTCGTTCATATTGTAATGTGGTATGTGCGGTGTGAATGGGTATGTATGGGTATGTAGAAATCTAAAGTGCAGTGGTCCAAAATGGAATCTTTTTATCAATTCAGCAGGGGAAAATACCTGATAGAATTCAGTCAGTATGCAATAGAAACCAGACATAAGTATCTGGTGGCTCGTGCGCAGGTAATATTTGAACTAGCAATCACCACGCACAATTTATGATGAGCGCAAGTGGCCCATTGTGCCGCACTTTTTTGCTCCTGCTCAGGAAGCCTGGAGAAATCCAGGTTTTGCATCATATTGATATATGCGTTCGTTTTGTGAAGTTTTGTCGGGACCGTAATCGTGATATGCTCGTGACGCACAAGACGTTTTGCCCAGCTCTCCTACTACCAGCCTCTCCATCTTTTCGTCCGTAGCCCTGGACCTCGCATGCTTCTCTGATCACATCATTCAGTGTCGTGGCGAGCTGTTGAGTGGTAATGGGTTTGGGTTTTGCCGCAACAGTGGAGAAGAGGCGGGTTGGGTTGATGACAATGGAACGATGGAATCGAGCAATCACTGTGGTGTTTCCGTGGGTCTTTCTGATAAATTTGGATATGACGGGGAACAGATACTCGTGGATGACTTGGCGCGGGTCATGCCGAACGTCCGTCCGATTCTTCCAACGTTACTACAGAATATACCAACTCCTTGACTGAATCGTCCGGCCTTTCCACATTAATCACTCTCTTTGAAATGTGCTGTGATGCTGGTTCGTGAGCTTCCCAATTCTCGTTGCGTGCTTGTCCACCTGGAATATTATGCCTCAAATCGTCTTACTGATTTGGTGTCTCAACAAGTCCTTCGACATTTGATTCTTCCCGTCCTCACGTCGCTCTGCACCTTGTATGCTTGAGCAGATCCTGCCTTTTGGTTTGTTGCGCCGCTGCATCTGCCCCGACTCTCGACATTGTTGCACGACTTCGGAACTTCTACCTATGATTCTTGTTAAGGTCAAAACAAAATGAATCGACGCATACGACATTTTCATGATGCTAATGCAATATATCACAGTCACCATCTCACGCCCAGGATGGCATTTTTCGCCGCTTCGACAAAGATCTTATCATCAATTTCCATGCGCGACCCTCTTAACGAATGCCAGCGAAACACATACCACAAGCGATCACTTCTTCGCATCCGTACTTTTCGCAGCCCCAATCTTGATGTGTCGATAACCGGATTAGTCGGTGCTATCCTTGGGTGCCTTATTCCCATATCTCCCCATGACGAGCTGGAACATGATCCTGTTGAACATTTGTGAGACGGGATGACAAACCACATCAAGCGACGTACATGAACGCCATGAGGGTACAAATCGATCACCGGCCCACTCGAAAACGTAAAGGAATGCTGCAAGAAAGGCGAACCCAGGATAATGGCGAGGGCCCACCCTTTCAACAGGTCCGTGACTCACAACCCTGGCGTTGTTTTGTTGAAACCGTGCTTTTCTTCAAACGTTCCGTAGACTTATAGTGGCAACCAGGCGTAACATTCGAAGTGCAAAAGCAGAGTGCGAGAGGAAACTTTTCAACGACCCCGAAATCTTCACTTAGAAACACAGGATATAAGTAAGCAATACAAATCAATTCCGGTATGGTGTAACGGCTAACATTGCCGCCTTTCATCATAGTTGAGTATAGATACCGCGGCAGCTCGGGGTTCGATTCCCCGTACCGGAAGCTTTTTGTGTCCTTTCAAAAAGTCTCGAAATGGTTATAAGCGCAAAGGCCCCCAGAAATCTTCATCGGATATGGTGTAATGGCTAACATTGCCGCCTCTCATTGTAATAGTGTCGAGTCGTGCGCGGCAGCTCGGGGTTCGATTCCCCGTATCCGAAAAGCATTTTGGCATCTCTCATTTTTCTTTCCAGCAGTTCATCCAATATAGATCATATCATATGTTCTTGCATTCAAAACGAGGCGCTATTTAGGATCACGATACATCTAATGGCGAGTAGGAAAAAAAGTAATAACTCGTGCATACACATATGTGAGAGGAGCTTGACAAACATGGACTATTCAAAAAACGATGGAGAGAACTCTGAGTTGATTCGAACAGAAAGGAATCGGAATCTACAAAGCAACAAAAAACGCTCGGCAGTAGCTCAGATGCAAGAAAGAAGGATGCTCACATGAGGCAAAGCTAAATCATTCCATACCATACCATGGGATGTAATAATATATTTCGTGTGCGTCGTGGGTGAGGATGAGATGATTATGAATGTTTGGATGCGAACTGCTTGCAGAATAGATAGAAACGAGAACCGGAGATGAAGGGGGATTAAAGTGAGATGAATGGATGTGGACGAATGAGTGGTATCAAGCAATGAAAGGGTAACGGATTCGTGAATGACAATGGATGGATAATGGACAAAATTGCTTGAGTGGGTGAGGTGTGGGAAGTGACACAAAGGGCAGCGAATAAACAGGTCGAGCAACTTCAACGTTCACATTGAGTCTTCTTCATCATTAAGCAAGCGCACTAACACCCTCATCCCAGTCGCCCTTCCTAATGCTCCCAACACCTCTACAAACCGAACAACTAACCTCCACAAAGTCCTCGTGCCCAACACTCACATCCTCCCCAAGGGCATTCGCAACCCTCGCCGCACTAACCAAACAAGCAGGATGAAACGTATGCTCGCACACCACCACCTCCTCCCTCTTTTCATCCCCTCCCAATGTGAGCGCACGAATACTCAACTGCCTCCTCGCCCTTTCCGTCATACCAGCCCCCAAGAATGGCTCTTCATCGCTCGGTCCAGCTCCACAACTAACATCATAACACCTCAACCCCGCCTCACGCTCCCTCTTCTCGATGCGCTGGCGCAACGTCGGCCCCGGAGGCGGAGGGAGCGTCCAAGGCTTCTTCTCCCTTGGTGCGCGCGTAGGACGGAAACGCGGGGGACCTGTAGGCGGAGCCTGGGCATGTGTGTCAGGTTGTGCTTGTCCTTCTGATTGTGGTTGCACTTGTGCAGGTTGAGCTGCGCCGGCCGGGACGGGACCAAGATTGAACGGATTGAAAAGCTGAGGTTGTAAGAAGCGTGCCCAAGGCGGCAGAGGCAGAGCCCCTCCAGCAGCCTGTTGTTGGGGCTGCTGAGGCTGCTGCTGCTGCTGTGGAGGCACATTAGGAGCATTAGTACCGTTAGCAACATTGAAACCCTGGCCAAAGATAGCATCAGGCAAAATGCGCATGAACCCGTTCAAAGCGTCAGCCTGTGCTTGCTGCTGGGGTCCTGCGGGTTGCTCCCCTTGCTCATGTTGCGCTGCTTGTACGGGTGGTTGAGCAGGTTGGGCCGTACCAAAAGCGGGGGGCGGGTTAAGCGTCGCACCAGGGAAAAGCGAAGCGAACGGTATGAATGGAATGTTCATCGCCGGCCCAGGCGGATGAACGTTGAGGTTCGCGTTTGCATTGGCCGCATTGGGATTAGCATTCGCCCCGGTCGCACTAGTATTAGCATTACCCCCCGCATCAACTCCATTCGCTTCGTCGTTGGCGTCGGCGCCTGTGTTGTTATTGACGTTGGCTTGATTGCCACGGCGACCACCGCCATCAGCACCAGACCCAAGCGCATCCAAATCCGCGATCAAGTTCCCCAGATTAAACACCGGCGTCCCACCGAGCGTCCCAGCGGGCTGCACGAAAGGCATCGGCGCCGAAACGAACCCTGGGACCCCGCCTACGCCCGGGAAAAATGTATGCCCGTCTACATTGCGTAGTCGTGGTTCATTTTGTGACTGAGGGGGGATTTGTGGCGGGGGCAATGGCTCGTGCTCGTGCTCGTGCCTTTCTTCGCCTGCTTGACCCTCTTCCTGCTGAGCCTGAGCCTGGTTTTGAGGTTGCGCCTGCGCACCCTGCTCTGCTCCCGCTCCCGCTCCGGCACCTCTCATCTGTCTTTGTCCCTGCCCCTGCGCGATAGAAGAAAACACCGCATTCAAAAAATCCCGCAACGCCGGCGTGTTCAGCATCTGCGGTGGTCCCTGCCCCTGCCCCGCCTGCTGTCCCTGTTGCTGCCCTCTTCCCAAGTCCTGCCCTTGCGCTTCTGCTGGGCCGTTCTGCTCTCCCCCTTGCTCCTCTTGCTCCCTCGGTTGCTGTACATCTTGAGGCTGATTACCACCACTCACTCCCGTCGGTCCCTGATTCTGCCCCCGTCCCTGTCCCCGCGAGGGAGTTTGTAACGCCTGACTAAACAACGAGGCCAACGCCTCGCCCATCGTCCGACCCGCACCCGCGCCCGTGAACACGCCCGGAAGAGTTCCCGGTGGTGGTCTTTGTTGCTGCTGTCCCTGTTGCGGTTGAGCTCCATCTACGCCTGCACCCGAGTTCGATGTCGCAGGAGCAGAGTGACGATGAGGAGGCAAAGCCACCCTCAGAATCTCACCCAACTCTCTAGCCTGCACATCACTCAGATCCATCATTGTCACTTCCTCAATCTCATTCTCGTGCATGTCTCCCATACCACCCATTCCCATCCCGCCCGGGCCCATGCCGAAACCCATAAAGGTAGGATCCACATTCTGGTTGTGGTTATGATGCTGATGCTGATGCTGATGCTGGTGTTGATCCTGGGCTGCATTGCCCGCACCCGCACCCGCATCCGGATTCATATTTGTATTCTGGGCGGGATTTAGGTCAGGATTGACGTTGGCGTTGTGGCCGCCAAGATTAGGATTCGGACCAATAATGATATCAAAGCCAATCGTTAGAACTGCGCCAGGTAAGACGCCGTGTATAGGCCCGGGGTTTCGTTGGGGTTGGGGTTGGGGTTGGTCAGCGGTGGCGGCGGTGGTAGGTTGAGCTTGAGCTTGAGCTTGGGGTCCAGGGCTGGTGGGTACATCCGTGTTGGCGTCGGGAGAAGGTGTACCTAAAATATCCACAATAAGCACGATCTCTTAAAAAAATATGACGAAAAACAGACCTTCGCCCTGCTGCTGCTGCTCTCCCGCCTGCCGCTGCTGGCCCTGCCTTTCTCCCCACCTGTTCCTAACATCAAATGAATAAAACGGCTGGCGACTCCCCGTCAACCTCTCTGGATCAATGTTAAACCTGCACGTCGGACATGTCGTTTGTCTCGGGCGGGAGAACCACGGGATCAGACATGCAGCATGGAAGACATGTGCGCAGGGTAACGAGACAATTTTGGGCTGCGTGGGGTCGGTTGATGAAACCAGTTTCGTTGAGCTTGGAGGCGCGGGTGCAGGTGCAGGCGGCGAAGGAGGTGACGATGATGACGATGGCGCCGAAGCATCTTCCTCCTCCATGTGCTGTGGTGCTTCTTCATGGGTCTTATCATCACCATCGACCCCAAACCCACCCTCGCCATCTAACAATGTATCCCAACAAATCGCACACGAGCAGTCACCCGCACCTGTGTCCTCCCCCTCCACATTCCCAGTCGGTGTCTTCCCATTGAGTGCCTCGAGACGCCGCACAAGCCCTACGGGCACCTCTTCAAGTGCATCAACGAGCTGCTTTGCACGCTCGGGGTCGTCTGATTCACGCTCTGAGAGCGCACTGAGGAACCCGAGGAAATCGGCAAAACCCAGGCCCGGATTGGCGGGGTCGACACCCGGGAGAGGACGCACCATGCGCTGGCCATTGATGTCGATGGTAACAGCAAAGCCGTTGATGATGGGCAGACGCTGCCGCCGTGGCTGGGGCTGTTGTGGTTGCTGATTCTGATTCGACTGATTTTCGTTGTCCTGTCCTTCATGAACAGCGTTAGACATTGTTGGGGAGAGGGGGGCCGGAAGAGTGTTGCTTGGGCCACTAATAGACGGCGGAATTTGAGCTACAGTTGGGTTCATTACGTCAAGAGGGTTGTTAATGCGCTGAGAAGGGTGTCTGCGGTCCCGCTCTTCGTCGTCGTCGTCGTCGACCCGCGGCCGGCGGTTGCTTGTGTGTGGGCGCGATATGGGCTCGAGAGGGGGGACATTCTCATTGTCGTTGTCATCGACGGTCTGCATCATCACTTCTTCTTCCTCGACCTCGTCTTGGCTCGAGTCAGAGCCGAGTTCATCGTCCGAGTCCGGCATCGGCTGGAGGTCGGGTGGATCGTCGTGGATGTCGGTATCCATGGGCTCATCGTGCTGGATGGGCTGGACGTCGTCTGGAGGCATTGCGGCGAGTGTGCGAAGGATTTGATTGATGAAAGCGTCCATTTGGTCGAGAACAAGGAGCGCTGCGACCCCGAATGCGACTGCTGCCGCTGTTGCCGCCTGTTTGGCTCATACCAGATTGATCTAGAATCAAACACAGAAATAGCAAATGTTCTTTCGCATCGTCTAAAAGATTGACAAATCAAGCAGCCCGCTATTGCTAAGCCTGCGGAAAACATACCGTTCTTTCCCAACAGCCAATATTCCGAAAAACCCAAAATCACCTAAACAGCCTGACACACTGGGATTGACGCTCCTTGATAATTTTATCCAAATGAGGAACATCGAACACTGGCACATCTTCTTAGCGCCCATCTTTTCCCAATCCCTGGCTATCGTTGATACACACTACAAAATCTCGCTCTTTTGCCGCTCAGAGTCGATTGATCGATAACGGTCCGTGACTGTCAAGCAAAAGGGCTACCTGAGCTTGAAGTTACATCCTTAGCTAGCCTTGAATCTGCCTCCAGGTCGAGTCTAACTAACAACCCCATGCACCATCAAGCTTACTGGCACGCCCCATGGCTCTACCTTCTCTTTCTGCGGCTCGCATTGGTTCTGATTTTGACTTTACCAGATATGCATTCGCGATTCAATAGAGGCACCCTAGATCGAAAAGCCTACAAAAAAGGTATTGTATACTTTAATTTAACCACATGCCTCAAAGGGTCCGAGTCTCAGTAACAGACCGCTAGTTCTACAGACGAGGCTTGGAACTGACGACCTATTCTAGTATCCGATCACTGGCTGCCGCTTAGCTTAAGCCTAGCTCTCCAGCTCATTTACATATACATATCTAATCATGTCAATCGGCAAGCCACTAGTCGTTATACCGAGACAACGAGAGGCAGGGCGAATGGGGTACCAAAAAAGGCAGCCGTCGAGCTTCCTGAAACAAGCGCACGTCACTTTACTATGCATGTTCTCGCGACTCTGGCCTGCGGTCCAACCTTCTGCCTTCCGCCCGTATGACCTTCGATTCTCGAATCATTAGCATCATATCCCACTTCCGATTCGGGGTGTCTCACGCACCTTCGAGTACTTTGCACCTTAGTCCCGGCAAGTACCTCGAGGGACCTGAACCCCGTTCTTGAGGGATAACTGCGCCTCGACCAACCCACAGCCAACTAACTGTCTTTCCCTATTCCCACCTTTGCTCTGGTTTCTCACTCTTTCGTCTCTTTTAAGTCTGCTTACTCGCCCACCCTGAATTATAACTCCATCAGGGTCATGATGTAGGGTGTTTGGGCTTTTCCTAGCATTACGTTTTCGGCGTTTGTTACTAGACGCAAATCTACCTTGGCACTCAATGCCCTTCCTTCAATCTTCAATGATGAAGGACAGCGTATGGTCCCGGCCTTCCTCTAATCTGACTGCCTTACTTCCGGGTAAAAAAAAAACTGTCTGTGGTAATGATGCAAAAAAGCATCCTGTCGCAGGCGCCTCCCGGATCTAAAGAACGCCCTTGTTCTATTTATCTTTTACTACGCGGTATAACAGTATAATCACTATCTGCGAAATCTCGAAAGTATCTCCGCACTATGTGAACTTTGTTATGTCTTCGGTTATCTGCAGCTCTATATCTATCATACCCTAACTCGCCAGCGCCTCGCTCAACAATCTCTGTACCGAACGAGGGTATACCAACTGAGCGCTTCCTGCCTTCTCAGCGCCCCCTGACCACGATTTCACAACGTGTCTTCACATAACATATTCACATTCAAACGCAATGGCTGCGCAGAACACATGGTCAGTCCCCAGTCGGCCTCTGATTCAATCTTAGTCAGTGTCAAGTTGACTCTAGCATATATCCTTGATATATAAGCTCCACAATAGACAAAAAGCCAGTCTATTCTTCACCCACCCCCATCTCCAATCTCCAAATCTGGGCCCAGGCTCCGACTCGCACTCCAGCACGAACCCCTCCCTCTCCTACCGTGGGCAAGTTTTTTTTTTGCTTTTACTCTGAGCTCCAACTTAACGCTTCAGATGACATTTGTTCCAAAGTTCTGTTCTCAAATGGTGGTGCCTTTTAGAAGCAAGAGCCGGAAGGTAGTATGCAAGGATGCTGATCTAGATTGACAATGTAATTGTATGTTGTCGCCATTCCTAACAACGTCCCTGTCCCCAAATTTTTCCGGTATTCTCCCGATGAAGTGGACATATTGTCGTTCTTTTGTTCCTTTGTTCTTTTTGTTCTTTCCGCCATCTCGTCATCTCGTCATCCTGAACCCATTTCCTTCTTCGCAGATGTCACAGAACATACTATTATAGTACCGTCCCTGGACCAGCAGGCTGAGGCCTCGATAGAAAATTCTTTTAAAACACCCAGATTGTCTCTACACCCATGCCGCGGCAAGGCGATACCCTCGACTTCTTAAGCTTGAGCCCCATCTCGCATGCCGGTGACTGATATTGCCTACCGAACCAGACCTTCTGGTTTGCTTCCAACGCAACGAGAGACAGAATGTCCCCAATAGAAGACCCTAGTTGTACAACACAACACTTGTAGTCCCCAATAGAAGATCCTGATTATACAAAATAACACTTGTAGTCCCCAATAGAAGACCCTAGTTGTACAACACAGCACTTGTCACCCTGAATCTCTTTACCCTAAGTTGCCTCAACTCACGAATGCAGCGTGAAGAACACACTCCTTCCGTATCTAACGCTGCTCAAGCTTCAATCACGTTAACATCAAAGTTGCATCAACGATAACACTCTACGAAGTGAATGAAGGGAAACTCAAAGAGAAAGAAGCCGTCGTGGAAACGTACACGTCGGCAGTAGGAAAGGGTGAGGCTGACCTTAGCTTAGCCTTCAAGCCGATGATGGTGGAATCTTCCTGGCCTCCTTCTTTCGTTCGGACTCAATTTAACTCTTCTGACTGAGCCTTCTATCTATCTAAGATGAACGTTACTGTACAAGAAAGATCGTCAATAATCAGATAGGTCCACACAGGCAGCCGAGGAAAGACGTATATCCACAAATGTCACCAGCTGTTCCCTTCAATGAATCACCTTTGTCGACAGGTGCTCGGTGTCGCATGTCGTCCGCGATCCACCCTACAAGGCTTTCCATCGACCTCCGATGATATCCGACATACCACCCTGCAAAAAGCGCGTCAATCCTAGTCACGGCTGATACACATACTCATTCGTTCCAAATGTCCCAGGGGAAGGTGATCACGAGGGGTGAGGAGAAACAGGGGTGGGTCTGTATCTCTCAGGTCCGATTCGCTAAGCCCCACTTACATCTGGTCATTTGGACCCAAGGCCATTCCCTTGGATAACACCTTCTCTTTCGGATGAACACGAGTTCTCAAAAGTTTTTTATTGTCATGCTTGACAGAAGACCATGCATGTGGAGAGCACACGAATGCTCCAACCTTTTTTTCTTCTACGGCATTTGCCATTGTTACCTTCCACAGTCGCGATCGTTAGCCGTACCCGTGACGATCGCTTCGTGTATCGTCATGGAACCTGCTCGAAGAGTTGCCAAGATCCGTTCGCTGCGAGATGCGTGGAAAACAAAGTCATGGAGTCCTTTATATATTGAGATCGTGAGATCGTAAAGAGATATTCGTACATTGAAGGAGCCAAGTAGCGACTGATGGAAGTCACAGATTACAACACAACGATACCTGGTCATACTAGTGGGTATAGCCATCGCGGTCATAAAGCATCGTGATCGTGAAAATGAGGAGAAGGGGGAGTGGAAGTGGTCATGGCATATGTAGAGTGCAAGTAAAGACCGTGGCAATAGCAATAGCACTGCTTAGCGGAATAAAAGAAAAAGCGGAGGAGAGGTCCATGAGTACGTGGCCGGCCAGGTAGGCGTGAACAGAGTGGAAACGTCAAGATATCCGTGGGCTTATGGGCGCGAAAAAATTGTCCGCCTCAGGCATGGTGGGGGACGAGCTGGGAATCACATATTTTGTCCTGGTTTTGCTGGGTCAGGTCGAACTCGTATCGCTTGGTATCTGGGTCGCAATGGAGCCTCAGATATAACGTCTTATCTCCAACAAGATCGACGCGACGAATCCCCTGGCGTTCGTTGTACTCTGTCGAGCCTGGAGCCTTTCGGCAACGACGTTTAAAGGCTCGCTGACAAGCCTCCGAATTTACTAGATGACGATGCTTGTGGAGCTCATCACGCGTAAGTCGCTTTTGATAGGTCTTGTAAATCGCCCTGAAAAAGTCGATGACCTGAATTCCATCGCCCTCCGTATGTTCGATGATAACGTTCCACGATTCCAGCTCAGGTGCAGTGCACTTCATGTCAATGTACCTGAATTTGATGGCCGTGGAGAAAGGAAGATTCTTGTATTCATCAGGAAAATCCTTGTCTATTCCCCAATCGCCACGAGAAAGGAGGCGAATACCACGGCCGTCCACGCCATCGGGATCTTGCGATATATCGAAAAATACCATGGGCTTGACATCGGGACCACGCCGCCGCTGTTTATATTCAAGGATCGGCCAATTAAGCGCAACGCCTCGCGTAAGCGAAGGTTCTCGATGGTCATGAGGCGGGAAAATTCCTGAAAATTAAACAGCTCTTACCCGTCCATTCACGTGTGGTAGACGGCATCGTTCTGTCTGCCGTCGATAGGCGGTGTCCTTTCATGTCGCAACCTTGCATTCTGAGTGCATCGCCTACAGATGCAGTGGTCAATACGAGGAAGCCATGCCAATGGTAGATGACGCTTACCCAGTCTTATCCAGTCTTCAGGGTTAGTCTGATGGTTTGGCTGCGCTGTGAAATGACCTGGATCAATCGGTTGAGTATCCTTGATATATTGTCTCACTTGAATAACCTGGCGACTGAACACTCCGCATCTCGCGTGCTTGAGGGTACAACTGCTGTTGTTCGAAGTGCTCTTTTTCGTCCTGCTGTTCCTTCTTCCTAAAAAGACCTGGCAAGAAACAATCGATGCACGAAGACCGCCTTACAAGCGAAACCACAACTTACGATCCGAGTATCCAGACGGCGCAGGCCTGCGTCCGTAGTACGCTTGTTCATAATATCGTCGCATGCCTATGGTCCTGAATGAGATTGTATCATAGTTACAGGAACGACGACGAGCCTCCTGTTTCTGACGAGTAGCCATCTGGCATATACTTCTGGGGACGAGGAAGTAAAGGAGGCCGTCTGACTATGCTGGCTGTCAGAAGATGGCTCATTGCAAAAGCGGAGATAGCATACCTTCATTGTCTGACAGACCGGCATCATAGTTTTCAACATCGTTATGCCGTCGTGGGTATCCTGGCGAAGTTCATGCATGGGAGTCAGGCAAGGAAAATTAACTTTCTCCAACCTTGGTATGGATATCGCGGCTGGTATTGTTGCTCAGGATACTGTGATGGATATGGTGGAGCATAGATAGGATAACCAGTAGGAGGTACCCCGTGGCGGTGAGCAGGATGCCGCGGATTTAAAGTAGCTCCATAATTTGTATAACGGGCTAGACATACGTCACGAACTATCAGCTGAGACACCAAAGTACACGTGGTGCAACGAAACAACTAACACGATATCGGTTCATACTGAGGCTCAGCACTTGATGCTGGCCACAGATGGCAAGTTAGAGAGCGTAGAATCGACGTAAAGCCCACCTGCGTACTATTCTGCGGGAGCTTCTCGCTCAGTTTTCCCTTGTAGTGGTGGCTTTCACGACCTGTCATGGTTGAGAAATGCGACGATAAAGAATCAGTCCCGTGAGCTTCAAGGCTTATAAGACAGGACTAGAGATAACGTGACCTACCACTACGATTGATTTCATCATGCCTGGAGGACCTGCCTGCCGGGTGTACTGGAGGCGGAACTAACGCTTGGAGTTGTGGAGGGATGCCTGGCTCCGTAGTATCCGGAAGATATCGCTGGGGTCGCTGCACCCCCGGAGACCTAGGGTTGTGCCTGTTCGAGTCCCGCTCTCCCAATGGCCTCGTCGGTTGTTCAGGTGATCCAGACACGCCTGGCGCTGAAAATAATACAGGATAAGAATTTGTTGAAAGAAGCGCCAGCGAGGTAATTGAACGTACGACCAAGAGGTTGTGGGTGCACAACGAACCCATTGTATTTATGATCATTTGAAGAACTAGTCACATAGCGCGAATTACCACCATCCACGTCGGGCAACTGAGAAGAATAAGTCAACTGTAGAGAAAATGAGAGACTATTTATAACTACCGGCGTCGAAGGAAATGACGCCTGGAGGCCTATCTTCTTCAGGGCTGGCTTCACCGGCTTCTTCGTCCGATGTCGCGGCTCAGCGGCGGGCTGTAGCCAACCATCAGACCACGTCGCCGCGGGCGTCGTATCCGGTGAGAGTTCGAGAGGACGAATCTTCGGAGTTGTGGGCTCTCCTCTGTCCCTTAGAACTTTTGACCACTTGTACATGATGGGGGAAGAACAGAGGGTACCCAGGTGGCCCTGAAGTGACAGGACTATATAAAAGTATCCTGAATTGCCACGATGTGACGGTGCGGAGGATCCCAGATATTTGTTGCAACGGTTTGTAGGTCGACAAGTGAAATCACCGATGAATCACGCACGGCGTGGCAGAAAAGTCCATCTGATCGAGGCAAAAAGTATTCCTAGGTATAAGGCTTTGAAAAGCCTGCTAGGTCGGGCAAAGCTACAGCGGCTTAGATATCAATGAACGGACGAAAGTCCACGACCAAATACACGAGGCAATCCCATCTTGTTAAAACAATCAATCTGTAAACTAATTATAACTCACGTGATGGTTGATGTGCCTGCAAGTCCTTGTCTCTGAACATGTATCCTCAACATGAGGAGGACCATATGACCAGGAGCTGTTCCTCGGGGCTTCAAATTGGTAAAGGTTAGACACCCACCAAAAAGGTAAGGTTTTCCCTCTTGTCAACTGAATGCTTGAGGCGTCTCAGCCGCGTCAATGTAAACATGCTGAAGTGTAATGTCTCCGGGAGATAAATGTGTTTGTTGACCGTCCAACTCAGTTTCGTCAGACCTCCATGCCCACGATTGGCGTTTCTCACAAAGCCAGATGCGATATGTCATGACTCTAGTCTCCCTGGAAGACTTAGAAAGTCAGGAGAAGTTTTGGAGTAGCAGAGTCATGTGGTCCCGCGGCAGTCGAAATTTATCACAGAGCCTGAACCATTGTTCACGTTCAATTGTGTAGGCGCTGATTACCCACCGTCTATCCTATCAATGACAATGACTTCACTTGTTCGTGCCGCATCCGAGGCGTGTCCTCGCAAGAGTTCGCATTTACGACTTTGCCTCGAGGCAGATCGCGAGAGAAAATCGCCACTTATCTAGGCACCGCAGGCAGTTTAAATTTTCAATGCCACTTATCGATCTGTTCTTCTGGGACAAATTACCCATCAAAATATTGACAAGAGAGAAACGCACTGACCTCGAGGTGGTAAAAGAAAGATATCGGTCCGACTCAGGCGAGAAGTATGAGGTTTGACATTTTTGCAATACTCGCTTCGAGTTGGTTTCACGAGACCCTTTGTTCGGCCTGATGATAACCCGGCGCTACTATGGTGATAATAAATATACCCAATATGTGTGTGATTGCATTTAACCCCCGTGAGCTTCGTAAAGAGATCGCCTCTCATTTGTATCAGGTGAGCGAGAGTGCGATTGCCACCGGATGTCGACGATACTCCGACATGGTCGCCCTTCCTTAAATTGTTTGACGTGTATCTCTCAGAGGTAAATAGTTCGTAGCGAAGGAATCTTGCAATTGTTAGGTTGTTGACGTGTGCTAGTGTTTCGTCACTGTGATGGCGGGCTGTGTCTATAATGGGAAACATCGGACCCTGAAAAAAGTTTTGTTTTCCCAGGGTCCAGAATTCTCTTCATCGTCAACGCCGACGACGAGACCAACAAAATGGTTACCCATGTACTCTTTGAATCGGCGTCGGGGTATGCTATCTTCGAAGCCAAACTCGTTGAGGATATTGGATCCAGCTCTCGTGCTGTCCAAGGGTCGATCAAGGACCTCGCAAAATTTGGCAAAATGGTATCGCTAATGAGCTTTTCGCCCTTCAAGAGTGCAGCCCAGGCTCTTGAAAATGCTAACGATATATCTGAAGGTGTGTTGCTCGAGGCTCGACCCAAAATTTTCTTCACGCGCTTTTTAGGAATTGTGAATGACTATCTGAATAACCTTCTGGAACTGAATTTGTCAAAGGCTTCAAAGAAGTCGCCAGTAGTCCTTGCTGTTTCGGACAATGTGCTTGGAAACAACATTAAGACCGAACTCGGCATCGTTTGCGACAACTCCGAGACCTCGCAAGAACTCATTCGCGGCATTCGTCTCCATGCCTCCAAGTTGTTGAAAGGCCTTCAAACAGATGACTTGATTAAAGCTCAGCTCGGTCTCGGTCATTCCTACTCGCGCGCTAAGCTCAAGTTCAATGTTAACCGTGTTGACAATATGATCATTCAAGCAATTGCCCTCCTCGACCAGCTCGACAAGGACGTCAACCTCTTCGCCATGCGCATGAGAGAATGGTATGGCTACCATTTCCCCGAGCTCATCCGTCTCGTTCCCGATAATCACCAATACGCCCGCGTGGCTCAGTTCATTGGTGACAAGGATACTCTTAATGAAGAAAAGCTTCCTGACCTGACCGCAATCGTCGACGATGATTCTACCCTCGCACAAAACATTCTAGACGCAGCTCGTGGCTCCATGGGTTCTTCCCTTTCTGAAATCGATCTTCTCAACATTAATGCCTTCGCTATGCGCGTTGTCTCCCTTTCGGATTATCGCAAGTCGCTCATCTCATATCTGTCCGAGAAGATGAACCTTGTCGCACCCAGTTTAACGGCGCTTCTTGGAGAGAGAATTGGTGCTCGTCTCATCAGTCATGCGGGGAGTCTGACAAACCTCAGCAAATATCCCGCAAGCACGGTGCAGATTCTTGGTGCGGAGAAGGCTCTTTTTAGAGCGCTGAAAACGAAAGGGAATACACCGAAGGTATGTCTACTTCTTCAATACCCAGATCTGCAACCACTGAACTCGATCAGTACGGTCTGCTATATCATTCGTCCTTCATCGGTCGCGCGGGCCCGAAACACAAAGGGCGTATCTCTCGCTTCCTCGCAAATAAATGTTCAATAGCGTCGCGAATAGATTGTTACACCGGTACGTTTCTCCAGTCAACGGTTTTCGATCAAATCTCACTCGTTTCATTCAAGATAACCCGACGCCAAAATTTGGCGAAGCGCTGCGTGCTCAGGTTGAGGAACGGTTGAACTTTTTCGAGACAGGTCAACCTCCTTCTAAAAACGCGGATGCCATACGGAAGGTGTTAGAGGATCTCGCGGTGGACGATGATGAAGATGTGGAGATGGAGATGGACGGACCGGCCTTGACGACGCTTGAGCCAAGCCCGAAAAAGGAGAAAAAGAAGAAGAGGAAGAGTGACGACATGGACGTTGATGAGGAGGAGGAGCCTTCGGCAAAGAAGGTCAAATTGTCTAAAGAGGAGAAGAAGGCACTAAAGAAGGCTAAGAAGGAGAAGGCTAAGGCCGAAGCGGCTGCTATAGCAGATGTGAGTCCCCTTCCTGTTGAAGTGGATAGGTTCGTATTGATATCTTCGTTCATTAGGACGAGGAGATTCCTAAGAAAAAGAAAGAGAAGAAGGAAAAGAAGGAAAGGAAGGAGAAAAAGTCCAAAGCGTGATCTCCCCTTCAGTATTCTTTTTCTTTTCTGGCTTTCGCTTGTGTACCTTATCTGCGCATTTCTATCTTACCTTCTCGGCTTCAAGTTTTAGCATCTTGTGACGTCTCACTAGGAATATCCTTCAATGACAGACCACTTTTTCTCATGGTTGGTCCCGGTCGCCTCGTTCCCTTTTACCCTGGAGTTAGATTGCGTCTTGGGTTCGCCATGAGGGAGTTCAGCCGAATAGCACTTTCGGTCTCCGAAATCGCCTGTTCAGTTTCAGGCAAAATGGAAAACCGATTGCAACCTTGATGTTCGGCGACTGCCAGTGGGATTCGTTGTAGTACGTCGATCGTCTGGAGGTCATTTGCATGGTATTTGCAGAGTGTCTCAGAGTGATCAGCATCGATTTGGCTTTGGCAGGGCCTTTATAAAACCCCCGCCAACTTAATGTTAACATTTACATCCGTACGTAAAGGGCATTTCCTCCGGGGTGGCTCCGACTTGACTGGCTATGGAAGTTGATTGACACTGACTAAAGATCCCTGGACACGGAGGTCGACTTTGCGGACTGTCCGTGATCCTACTGTGATTCCACCAAGGAAAAAGTATCTCGATTAAGTTCTAAAAGTTATTCACATTAGCTGACACCTTTTCGCTTCACTAATAACAGCGCAATTACATTTGTCGGCCACATATGATTCCTTGATATACGATATTCGCAGTGATGTGATTTCTGGTGTAGAATAGCATAGATACAACCACCTGATTGTGCATCAAGGAAAGTTGGTACATGAAGGTGCCCATGTAAAAAGATTGGGGAATTGTACATTCAATCCAAAATGTTTGACTGATTGGCCTTGTAATTTCATGGCAAATGCCAGACAAACAGGAAATTGTCTTTTCAGCCATACCTCTCTACATGTTCATCACATTCAAAGGTTAGTGTGAAATGGCCAGAAGAAGACAGCCTCCTCTTCTTATTGGGCAAAGTGATAAGGCAATGGCTCAGTACTAACTAATAATCTAAGAAGAAGTACAGTGGCTCAAAAAACTGTCCCAATATTTTATACTTTTTGAAAGATGATATTGGCATGAAGGATTGGAAGTATTTAAAATTCTAATTAAATCATAGTAAAATACTATGGCATCATGGCTACAAATTGCATTTTAGTTTATGTAATTTAAATCAAAACTGATGGAGTAATGGCCATTCACTCCTTGAGACAGTTTTTTGAGCATCTTCAACTTTGCAGGTTTAACCCTATTTTAAAGAGTAAGTTGCATGTGGAAATATCAACAGAGTCACGTAACTATGTTTGGGAGTGGTTCAAGTTAGTTGAACCACATCTTGACCTTCAACCACTATTATGAAAGCTACTTCTCTTGCACAATGCTATATTGTTGCTTTTCTCCTTGCTTAAAAGGTACTCTCTGCATTAGATTGGGGCTAAAAGTGGTCTAGGAAAGTCTACTATTGGGAAAATTGGTAGAGAGTTGGAGGTGGACAAGGAAAACCATCCTGGAAGCCATCCAGCTAAGCTTACTCTACATGATAAACAGGCTATTGTTTGACAAATCTCAACTGGGAGACTTGATACAGCTGTTCAGGCCACTGATTTGATCAACAACATCATTTCCAACCCTGTCTCTCCTCAGACTGTTTGGAATGTGCTGAAGGAGGAGGGGTATTGGTCTGCTACAAAGAGGAAAGTTTCTATGCTCAAAGCTAGACATCAGCAACTATGACTTAAATAGGCTCAAGAGCATCAGAACTGAACTGTGGAGGACTGGAAAAGAGTGTTGTAGACTGATGAGATAAAGATTAACAGGATTGGGTCAGATGGAAAGCAGTATGTGTAGAAGCTATGAGGAGAAGGCATTTCAAACTGAACCACTACACCTACTGTGAAACATGAAGGAAGAAATAATCTCATGATATGGAGCTGTATGGGTTGGAATAGAGTAGGAAAGCTAGTAGAGGTAGTGGGAATCATGAATGCAGAGCAGTACTGTGAAATTTTGGATGATGGAGAAAAGAAGAGCTTTGAAAAGTTGGAGATAGAAGAGGGTGCCTGCTACTTCCAACAGGACAATGACTCCAAACTGTAAGGGTGATGTAAGGGTGACCTCTGGAGGCTATATCTAAGTCACACATCTGGCATAGGGAGATCCAAAGTATATTCAGCACTATCTACAGTTGTACAGGCATAGCTACATACCTGGCAGAGAAAGATCTAAAGAGAACAACTCTGAGGATTCCCTATGCCAAAGGTAGTACTTTCAAGGCTTTGGATGTATGGGAGCTACTGTACAGAATAACAGAAAGCTTCAACCTTAACCTAAAACAGTGAAAACCTGGAGGTTGTCCAAATTTGGAAGTGGCTGTGCTGGGGGACTGACAGTAAATGAATTATAGACAGAGAACTGACACAGCTAGAGTCCTAGAAATTGTACCAGCAGATAGGGCTTGAGGAAATACATAAAAAAAATTATAGTGAGGGTGGCCAGAGAAGAAGTAAGAGGTGAGAATGAGAGATGAAGGAAGGGTCCCAATGCAGCTGTGCTAAGAAGACTGACAGTAAATGAATTATGGACAGAGAACCAGTGCAGCTAGAGTTCTAAAAGTTTTACTGGCTGGTAGAGCCTGACTACCAGCTTGAAGAAATGCATAAAGAAAAATCATAGCAGGAGTGGCCAGAGGAGGATTAGCAGGTGAGAAGGAGGGATGAAAGGTGGGTCTCCTGACAGGTGACTTCTAGAAGCTATGGCTCAATCACACAGCTGGCAGAGGGAAATCCAAAGTGTATTAGTGTATGTATAAGTAATTAATAATAGCTG
>JAGGAT010000341.1:0-36921 GCA_017657195.1 Termitomyces sp. T70a
AGACTTACATAATAAGAACCTTCCTCCTAGGGAACAACACAGAAAGTGCTTGAAAAAATTCGAAAAAATCACTGAAAAATCAGAAAAATTTCAAGGATTATTGATACAGTAGTTGAATTGTTTTTGAGGGTTTATAAATGCTTAGAAAATTGGAAAAACTGAAGAAAAATTTATTTCAGCTTACCAGTAACACTTTGAGAGCTGAAATTAAGCACTAAGTTGCGGTGCGAGGCCTTGACTGAGAGGTTAGGCTGGAATTGAGCATTTGAGCTGTCAAAGCCGAGGCCTTGACCGAACACAGTGAGGTTGAGGCTGGGATTAAGCACTGAGTTTGTGAAAACCGAGGCCTTGACTGAACGCAGTGAGGTTTGGGTGGAGGCTAAGTTGGGGGGGGTTTGGGGGCTTCGCCCCCAACGAGCTATGAAATCTGTGCCGAAGGCACAGATCATAGCTCGTTCAAATAATTGTGTTACTTGACCTCGACTTTTACATAATTTCTAGAAAATAATACAACATGTAGCCAAAAGACAACATACCAGCTCCGGTAACCACAGAAATTGCTATGTGGCATTGACTCCGGTGCAGCAAGAACTTGAATTCCGTCGATACGCTCGCTGCAGGGTTAGATTCTTGGCGGCGGGTCATAGCAGCTGGAGCCGATATAGCCGAGTTGCCGTCTGACTGTCCGCAACTGTGAGAGGTCACCAGCTTGTGTCAACGTCATCGAACCATCCCAACACTCCTGGGTCTAAGTCGCCTACAGCCCATCTCCATTACATTCAGGTACACTTGATCTGACGTCGCACACTAAATTTTGTGGACTACAACTCTCATACAGTGCTTAGAACGCACCAAGGAATGACGATGGTCTTCTGCAGGGAGTTTTAATGAAGAGACTACGCCTACCGAGACGCTAATACGCAGTAGTAAAAGCACCTCAAGCTAAGAACATAAATTATTTAATGTCCGATAAGTGTCCACCGGCAGCCCTTTCTATGCCCTTCGTCATGCGTTCCAATCTTGATCCGGCACCTTGTCGGGCTCTTGTACTATCGTCCTCATCGTCATCGGTTTCCCCAATCATGAACTCTGCGACAAATTTAGCAATCGCTATCTCACCAACTTCACTCTGCGCACGGCTGCCCCACCGCCACTCGTAAGTCACTCCGTTCTCTTCGTCGGCTTGGGTCAATCGTGCCCGCTTGGCATTCTTGCTCTTCCTGCCCTGTTTGGCATCGCCTACTTGAATCCGATCAAGATATCCTTGTCTAATCAATGTGGATAGATAATTTTCAACACTCTGCGTTGGTTGGGTTGATTGGGCTGTGAAGTCGATGATAGCTGTAGATGAGAGGCCAAAACGCTTGAGGTATGCACGCAGTTCAGCTATAGAGTTTAGTGTGACGCAATTGTGAAGAATTATTCAGAAGGAGACATACCATCAGATACGACGCGACCACTGACGAGGATCAAGGCAAGGATCGTGTATAATATCCCGAGTGCGCCAAGCTGATCGGCAGAGCTCCATGATAGAAGGCAGCCGTGATGTTGGGGTGGATAAGTTTCGTCGTCGTCGTCTTCAGAGGGTGCATCGGCAGCTTCCTCCTCAAGAATTCGTTCATCGGTTAGTGCCGCGTGCTCAATTATACTCGGATGTAATATGGAACGCAGAATATATGTTTTTGACCCGTGGGCGGCGGCTGATTACGCGGTTAAAGCTTCATCAGCGATGCAGTTTCGGCTTAGACATACTTTTTCTTCTAACGCCTGTAACATTTCGTTCTCCATCTTCAGCCGTTCCATCCGTCTCAAGACCAGCGCGAGTCTGGAGTTCAGCAAGTTCCATGCCAAAAGTTTTTGCGAGGATGTCCTGAGCGAGATTCAAGATATGATTAAACGCTCGCGGATTTGGACCGGGGACTGACTGGGAGGTCAGAGACAAAGATGGCACACAATACGTGCAGTCAAGTACCTTTTTTTAATATATCTTCTTTGCGCAAAGGTAGTCTTCTTCTTTCAGCAAACAATGCCAGACGCGCCAACTCGTTCGCTTTCCGTCTGAGTTCCTGTCATGCTATGTCAGCGTCTGCAGTTTTCCCGTTGGAGGACACCGTATCACTGCGTCCCCAAGGTCGGCGTCGTCCATACCGGCGTCGCCATCTGCATCAGCATGGGCATCCTCGTCGTCTTCTTCCTCCTGTGGCGCGTAATTTCTCACGCGACGAGACTGACTAGAGCGATTTTGGGATTGGGGGATTGCAGGTAGCCTTTGGGATCGTTTCGTAGAGCGAACCATGCCTGAGGTTGTGTTGTCAAGCGTTCAAGATCGATTTCAAGGCAATATGATGGAGGTCAGGTGATAAGTATTTGTCGCCGTTTGTCTCATTCCGAGTCCCTTCCTTCACGAGAAATGCGATTGCAGACGCTCGACAGCATTGAAAGGTGACGAGTCAGACATGTCCGATGCGGTGACGGATCGCGGGTAGCCCTTTTCAACTTCATTCTCTGTTTCTGGAATCTGCCATTGTAGGCTCGACTTTTGCCCTCTCGGTGGTATTTTTCGTTATATTTTCAAGGAAAAAGTCATGGAAGCATTATAGATACCTGAAAGTTAAGTCCAACAACGAGGTAACTACAGATGGATACGACCGTTCTCATACATAGGTAATGGTGTTGGTGCAGGTTCCTACATTTTCTAAACCTACTTCCACAACGTCTCCATTTACCAACCACACCGGATCAGCCTTTCCAAGATTGACTCCACTCGGCCTAACATTTGAACGTCAGCAAACTCTAATATATGATACAATATTATTGTACTGACGTTCCAGTGAAAATCACGTCTCCGGGAAGCAAGGTAATACCCATTGAGAAGAATGATACCAGATGTTTGACACCGAAGATCATATTCGCAGTGGTATCATTCTGCTTGGTTTCGCCATTTACCTTTGTCCAAATATTCAGCGTCTGTGGGTCGCTAATTATGTTGGTGGAGACAATCGCAGGCCCCCAGGGTGCCCAACCATCTGCGCCTTTCCCCATGGAAAATTGAGGTTCCGGTTCCCCTCCGCGATCAATTTGCCAGCCGCGATGGGAGACGTCATGACCCACCGAGTACCCAAGGACATGATCCAGAGCTTCGTCATCAGATATGTTGAAAGCCTTCTTCTTGATCACGACTACAAGCTCTGTCTCGTAGTCCATGGTCGAGGTGAAGTTTCCCTGCGTCTGATAGCCTGCGGTTACTGGAATTGGGTCACTAGGCGTGTTGAGCGCGGTGAAAGGTTTGTAGAACAGGATTGGCCAGCCAGGAATGGGTTGGCTAGCCTGTATGAGTGATCAAACTTAGCGAAGCAATCAAGATAAAATGAAGAGTTCTGATCTACCTCGGCATCATGTGCAGCATAATTGAATCCAACACAGCGAACAGTACGAACCCGTTCGTTCGGAAGAGGAGACAGAAGCTTCTTAATAGGCTAAACGAGTTACATCATTAGTGACCACAGGGAGGTGTGGGTTCTACTAGAAGTCTTCACCTTGACTTGATTTGTAATGGTAAAGTCGCCTAAAATGTCGCCTTGGATGACCTTCGCGCTTGTACTTTTGGTAGCATCTGTTGTGTCTGGTGGCAGGATAGCATCTCCGGTGTATTCTTGTCCATCCGTGGAAATAAAGCGCACAAAGCGCTGCGCTTCAACGGCCAACGAGAGCGCGCAAAATAAGAGTAATCGACCTAAAGTTGGGCGCATTTTGATTTCATGTACCCGCCCACGTTTCTGTTTTTAAGTGTCTTTCATGCGAAAGTGGAGCGTTTGATATATCCAGCGTGAGACTTGGCCAGGAACAAGTTGTACGGCGGTCCGCAACAGTCAATTTAGATGAACGAGTGGTACTCAAATTATATAATTGAATTGGAGGTAACGAAAGGAAAGCAATAATTCACATAAGAGCTTGCTGCTAAGCTTGCTTTGACCAATTGGCAAAGGGAAGTCCTAGCGCTAAGTAACGCTTCCGGCGTTTCCGCCTCTTTCCGCGCACGGGGTATCGGTGCATGGAGTTCCGTTGACAAGGGATTCGCTTCCGGGCTCAGCTTTTTTCGTAAAGATGTTCAGTATCCAGTCTCCCGGTAGTGTTTTTCTAAACTGAATTTGTCTCATGATGGGCAAATGAAACAGTATCCCACAGCATTTGATGACCCCATGAATCGACCGTAAACCCTACATGGGATCATCCGCGAACCAGCTAAGGAGTGCTGATATTACGAGACTACATGGCTAATTTGAAGTGAAAGATTACTGAGAATGATTGGCGTGAGGATTTCATGTCTGATTTAGTTGTTATGTTGTTATGACCAGATGGAACGTCAATCACATGTTCTCCACTCACCAATGTTTCGTCACACGCACGAATGAAGCACTCACTGCTGGTATCAGAACCTGTTTCTACCAGAAAAAGTGATAAAGAAATGTGTCATGCCATTTCCAATGTACATATTTCCAACAGAAAAAGGCTTGAGACAATGGAAAATGCCTTTTTCTAAGGCAAAAAGTTGCCAAAGAAATGGCATGACACATTTCTTTGTCACTTTTTCTGATGGAAACAGGTTTGGGTGCCAGCAGTGACTGTATGATATCCACGATGTCAAAGTTCAATTTCATCTCCTTACCAGAGTTTTCATTTCCTGCAAATCTAATGGACGCCACACGCTCACGGTGTCCCAAAATTATCGACAAAAACAATGAATACACACCACACTAGTAGGCTATGGCATGAACCGTGCACTATGAAACAGCGATTTCTGTGCGCGCGGCTTAGTGGAATGTTTCCCAACATAAAGTAAACCCGACTGACCCAGAAGGCAGAAGATCAATCCCTGATAGAGGCAATATTTGGCATAGAGCTCTTGAGCCCAAATTTGGAGAGAAACATTATTAGGGCATGGTTACTGATCCTGGCAATTCTAGGACACAAAGGGGTGTCTACCAACCAGATGGGTTTACTTTATTTTGGAAGACATTCCACTAAGCTGCATGGTTTCTGAGATCTAGAATAAATCAAGGTTTTTCTGGGTAGCAGACTATATGTGGGAAAAATGTCATCAATTTTTGCTGTCATGTGATTGATTTGTTCCCAGTGGACAAGCATGTGAATAATGTCTTTGATTTTTGCCATCATGTGATACATTTGTGTAGATGGTTGCTCATGTAAGCAAGGGGGGTGGGGTATGTGAATAATGTCTTTGATTTTTGCTGTCATGTGATACATTTGTCTGGACGGTTGCTCATGTAAGCAGGGGATGGGGCATGCAAATAATGTCTTTAATTTTTGCTGTAATGTGATTTGTTGGTTAAGCAGATTGGGGTGTGTGAATAATGTCTTTGATTTTTGCTGTCATGTGATACTGTCATGACCTGCATGCCCCCAGCGCCCCTCTAGAACCCTGACCTTCCCCAGGACCATTCCCAGCACTCCCAATGCCCACCAACCACATCCTCCCTCAAATACTCCACTTGCAGCATGCTGCTATCACGCATCTCTCTGAGCCATCACGCATCTCTTTGGGCCATCATGCATCACCCTGGGCCATCATGCATTACTCCAGGCCATCACAAAGGCCTCCTGGCCATTATACAGATCACTTGAACCCCATGCAGGTCACTCAGCCATCATGAATCATGCCAATCGTCGGATGCTTGAACTGCTGTCGATCTCATGGTCTGCCTGCATGATCTCCTCAATATAGCTGCCCTCCACCCCACCACCACCTATAGAATCCTGGGATCCACCCCAGAACTCTTCTTAGACAGTACCCCTTCCTATCCATAGTACATAAAGGCCATAGGTAGCTCCCATATACCTTATTATTGATATTAACAATAACAACCTGTGTCTCTGCTCTTCTAAATCTCTGTCTGATTTCCTTTTGTGCTTGCTTTAGTCTCCTTCATGCTTGCCTTGGTCTCTTATTTCAGCATGCACATCATCGACTGGCATGCACTACACTCTAAGAACCCAATTTTGTCTCATTGCTGGAACCTCTCCATTGACTTGACTCCCTACCCTCAGCTCAGCCCCAGAGCAAGTCCTTTAACCCCAAAACTTACTCCCCTTGCTGTCTTGTGCCCCAAAATGCCTCCCAGAGCTCTTGATCTTGCATCTACATAGTTTGGCACTTGCTTGCACCTTGTAAGGTCATTGCTTACTAGGAAAGGCCCCCAGGTCAGCGGAACCTGACATAACATTGAGACTCTTCCTTATATTGCTCTTGATGGCTACATATATGCAAAACTACTATCCCACAGAATACCAGGTCAATCTATATGGATGTCTGGTACCCAACTACTACCCCACCCAAACTCCCCAACCCCTTTACCTGCAGCCCCTGTACAAACAGTATCCCCTCTATTGACATTGGGCTCCAGACTATGCCTGTAACAGCTATGGTCCTTCAATTAGCCAGGGACCACCCCTGAACTTCATGTTGATTGCAAATAACAGGTCCCACTTCCAGACTTTGCCTGGTGGTCTCCTAGAAACCCCACCCTACTTTGATGGGTCCTGCCCAGTACCCCCAAGCATGGGACCCTTTGCCCCAACACCCTATTATGGCTACCAACCTCTTCCACCTGCCTGTGAAAGCCCCCATCCCAAACTCCAGCCCCAGTACTGCCCTACCAATGCTCCACCTACTAGGACACCCCCCTTGCCCCTGAGATGACATTGACAAGCCAGAGCCTACAACCAGCAATGCAACAAAATCCTCTGAATCCTCTGAATGACCCCAGATGATTTTGTACGACAGACTCAGGCCCTACTTATGGACTTAGGACAGGACAACTTCGAAGGCTCCCCTGAGAATTGGGCCAACTGCCTAGTCAACTTCCAGGAATGTCTAAATGCAGGTATCCTTCCAGATCAGGTAAAACTAATTTTCCAGCACAACAAAATGCTCTAGGAGGAATACCAGATCCAAATTGATAAAATCTACATCTTGCCCTCACTCCAACCCTTTGATGACCTTGCAAATGCTGGCCACTCCTTCCATATCTAGTGAGGAGAACCCCTGGCACCCAACTCCACTCTGGAGCAATGATAATGGGAAGAACATCAGGCTGCCTCCAACATCCTTCATGCCCTCAATCTGGTGACAGGTCTATTCAACCAGCCTGCTGCACACACAGTAGGACTCTCTGCCTGCTGCTAAGCTAACTCCATTTCTAGCTCCTTCAAAACTTGGGGACGCCTTGCTACCCCCCTGGAGCCCTTCAGCATGACCCAGAATGCATGGCCACCCCCATGACTACTCCCCCCAGGACTCAACCTAACAGTGCCAGCTCCAACAACACCCTCCAGTATATCGACAGAACTGCCTAGGACACCCCTTGCCCCTAGGAATGACTCCCTCAGGGCCCTCCACTCTTGGCCATGTTCTCTCAAAATCAAGAACTCTGATGGGAAGGAAGTACCACCACACTTCAAACCCCATTAAAAGGCCTGACCAGCCCCACCTTAAGGGTCCTCCTATTGCTAGGGCCCCCAGCAACCCCCAGGACTGTCCCTGCCACCCCCACCTAGAGACTCCCACAATCCACCACCTCCACCTAGAGACCCCCATGACCTGCCACCTCTAGACTGACCCCTGCCCCCCAACTGGGCTCCCAGACCACCTCCCAGAGAATCTGCACCCCCCTGGAATGGTGGACTCCCAGACCCTAGACTTTCTAGCGGACCACTAGGCAGACTACTAGGAGGATGGGGACCTGCCCTTGGTGCATTTCTTTCACATGGAGGAGGGGGTAATTATTACTACTATTACTACCAGGTAGGACCACCACCCCATAACACCACAGCACAGAATGATGCCTAGGATGCCATGGCCTAGGAAGGATGACTCAATATCTAGAAACCTGAAACCTTCAATGGCCAAGACCTGCAGAAGTGGTGCACCTTCCTTACACAGTGTCTTAATATGTTTCAGGCAAAGCCACTAACCTTTCAGATCAAAAGCTTCTGCAATGCCTTTGCTGCATCCTATCTACAAGGAATCGCCTTCAACCACTACATGGCCCTGCTCCGGTATGACTCCAACAACCCAGTACTTTCAAATTGGCAAGCTTTTGTTGATGAATTCTCCAACAAGTTCATCGTCTTTGACACAGTGACTGAAGTGAAAGACAATCTCTTCAACCTCTGCATGTGGACCAAGGAGTAGTTCACTACATTCATTGTACATTTTGAGAAGGAAGCTTACAAGACAGGCTGAAACTTCAACACTCTCCAATATGTGCTCTGCCACGCCCTCCCGCAATGCATCAAGGATGTTGATATGCCCAAAATTTAGCTAATTGCTTTTCTAGTAAGCTGCACTTAGCCTTTGTTTTGTGTTAGACTCGCAAAGTGCTGAGGGAGTCCTGGGCAGGTCCCAGTTACTTGGTCCTAAAGTGAGGTGTGGAGTTGGAGATGTTGTCACCAATGGCAGTAGGTAGTAAGAGGTTGGTGAACGGTAGATGAAATGTAGTAAGCTTATGAAGCTTCTATTATCTAGCCACTGATGCTAGATACAAATGTTGAGAGTGCAAGGCAGCAAGCGATGGCACTGGCAATGAGAGTGTACCTGTATGGTACCGTTAAGATGTAAGGCAAAGAAGGCACTAAGAGCTTCAGCACAGACAAAGTAAAGCAAGGCTACTAATTGCTTAGTGCCTCAAGTGGACTTAGAGATCTGAATGGTGGGGCAAAAGGTGCTTGATGTGATTGAATGATCTGCTACTGACAAAAAGTAGAGTATTTATAGTAAATGAAGGCAGTGACTTAGTGAGGGGTTGGCAACAACTCTAATAGTCACTGCTCATGAAAATGTAAGTAAAGGTCTGTTAATGATACTATAAGGAAGGTAAATGCTATTCAGGGATGGTCATGCAAGTAGCTAGGATGTCAGTCTTGTGACAGGATCATGGCAAAAATGGGCACTAAATTGTAATGTGGCATGTAGTGGCAGTGGCAGAAAGTGCCAGCTGTTAGTCAGCTGTCATTATTAAGTCAAAAACAGGCATATTTGGAATCAGACTCAAAGAGGAAAGCCAGGCTGGTAGTGATCCACTGATGGCAGCAGAAACTGCTGGCAGAGTGTGGAGGTGAGATGCGAGGGTGGTGGCATGATGTCCATCAAACATCAAGTTTTGACAAGAGGTGGCATGTGCAGATAGGGGGCATGATGCATCACATGATCAGAATGCATCAAATTTGGAGCTGGTTGGAGCATGCCTCATAGAGAAGGGAGCCAGTGAGCTGGTGATGCTCATGACCTGCTGTGGAGTGAGCAGCAAGACTAGCTGGCGCATAGATATCTTACTGTTGCTTGTAGGTGTTGTACTTGGCTGTGAGGATGCTGAATAGGGGACTTGTTCATAGAGGAGTGCTGGAGTCTTGCCACCTTGGCCTAGTGCTAAACAAAAAAGCTTAAAATGTGTTGAGCCAAACTGGGGGCTCATCACCAGACTTACTGTTGGAGGTGAGTTGTGTAAGACATGTTGGTGCACGTGCTATGAGGTTATGGATTAGAAAACATGGTGTCAGGTTCCACTGACCCAGGGGCCTTTCCTAGTAAGCAACAACCTTATGAGGTGCAAGCAAGTGCTGAACTACATAAACGTGGGGTCTAGGGCTTGGGACAAGTTCTGGGGCGTGAGACAGTTGTGGAGTGAGTCCTGGGGGTGGTGGGCTTACTCTGGAGTTGGGCGATGGGCGAAGTGTTTGAGTCAATGGGGGAAATCCCAAAGATGAGATGGGAGCAAATTTAGTAAAGTGGAGTGCGTGCCAGTCAATGATGTGCACGCCAAAGTAGTAACTAAGGCAAGCATGGAAGAGACAGAAACAAGCACAGAGAGATTCAGACAGAAAGTTAAGCAAACACAGATAGTTATTGGTAATATTGAGACTAAGGTACATAGGAATTACCTATGGTCCTTATATACTATGGTGGGAGAGAGCACTGTCTATGAAGGGTTCTGGGGGGATCTGGGGATTGTATGTGTGGCGGCAGGGTGGAGGGCAGTCATATTGAGGAGATCGCGCAGGCGGTCTGCAGGATCAACTGGGGGTCTGGTGGTGGTGCAACAAGTGATGGCCAGGCAGCTTGTATGATGGCCGGGTAATCCGTGCAATGTGTGGACAGCCCAGGGTGATGCAAGGTGGCCAGGTGATCCGTGTGATGGCTCCAGGATGATGTTTGATAGTATGGATAGTAGCGTGTAGGGTGCATGATGGCGGCATATGATGGGGAGCTGTGGTGGGGTCATTGGGAGTGGTCCCAAGGAGGGTTGGGGCTCTGGGGGCTGTTGGGAGGCTTTAGGGGGTAACAGGGGGAGGATCATGACCCATGAAGGTGCATATAGTACAGATCAGATTTTGGGCACACCTCAGTCTATTATACACAGACTGAGGTGAGCCAGATTTACCTACAATGAAGCATACCTTACTGATGCACACTAGTACTTATTCAGTCCACAATAGGTACACATAATAAAGTCTATTATACACAGACTGAGTACTTATCAGTCCGCAATACTTACTTTTGGCCAGGCCTCAAGAAGGATGTGACCTGATATGTATACACATGCAAGCCCTGTCTCCAGACCAAGGTCCCCCAGCACCAACCTTATAGACTACTGAAACCCCTTCCTGTGAGACAATGGCCCTGGTTCTCCATCTCTATGGACCACATTGTTGAACTTCTGGAGTCAGATGGGTTCAATGCTATCCTTGTCATCATCTGCAGACTAACCAAACAGGGCATTTTCATACCCTGTCACATCACAGATACTGCCCCAGAGTTTGCCCAACTCTTCCTCAAACATGTCTTCACCAAACATGAACTCCTGGACAACATGGTTTCCAACTGGGGCTCCCTGTTTGTCTCCAAGTTCTAGACATCACTGTGTAAGGCACTTGACATAAAAGCTAACCTCTCCATGGCCTACCACCTGGAGACTGACAGACAGACTGAGCGAGTCAACCAATCTCTCAAATAGTACCTCCAACTCTACATGAACTACCTTCAGGACAATTGGTGTGCTGAACTTCCACTAGCCAAATTCATATACAACAATGCCTTGCATTCTGCCACCAGTGTCTTGCCCTTCTTTGCCAACAAAGAATACCACCTCCAACTTACCATCTTGCTCAGAGACATCCTCTCCCATGCTGCACATGAAGTCGCTCAAAACCTCCAGTCCCTCCAGGAATTCCTTCATAAAGAAATCAACATTGCCAACCAAGCTTATGCCAAACATGCCAATGCCAAATGAGAAGACACCTCCAATTGGAGCCCCAAGACAAGAGTATGGTTAGACCAGTGTCACTTCTGCACCTGACACCCCTCTCCAAAACTAGACTACAAATAGTTCAGCCCCTTCAAGATCCTCCAGAAGGTCTCCTCACATGCCTACAAGCTCAAACTTCCCTCAGGTCTAAAGAGACTCCACCTGGTGTTCCACGTGCGCCTCCTTGAGCAGCACCTACCAGACTCCTTTCTGGGATGACACCCTGAACCACCCCCACCTGTAGAGGTCAAGGATGAGTATCACTATAAAGTCAACAAAGTCCTTGACTCCTGAGACATATGAGGCTGCCCCTACTACCTCATGCAATGGAAGGGATATGGTCCAGAGGACGACACCTGAGAACTTTGCTGGAGCCTCCAACAAACTCTGGAACTTCCAGCAACAGCACCCAGAGCCCTCCATCCCCAGACTCTGCCACAGATGGCAATAGTGGGCATAACCTCTGCCTCTGGCTTGATCAGGGATTCAACTCCCATGTATATTTTCCCATTCTCATTCTCCTTATTAATTGTTCCTACTTACTTATATTTCTCCATTCTTGTTCCTTATTTAGTTACTGCTACCCACCCCTTACCTTTATGACTCCTATAGAATCCCTGTAGCAAACAGGATGAGGTGGTATATATAGATAGAAGTACATTATACTACAGAGATCATATGCTACCAAGAATACTAATGACAGGAAAAGAAAAAGGAAGTTTTTCATGAGGCCCTCATGGGAGCCCCAGATCCACCAACCCCCCCATCAAATCTCCCAAGTCCTCCTCTAGGACCCCTGGTACATACTCAGCCATTGCTGCTGCCAATACCTTCTTGAACAATGGAAGTGGGTCACCCTCTATCAGGACATGCTCAAACTACATCTCCAGGATCAGGATGTTCTGCTGCTAATGACCAGCCTCTCCAACTGCCCCACCCCCTGCTTGAGATTTAGAGATGTCCCAGAGGGCACCCCCTGCTGGCTGTCCTGCAGAAAGGACAGTGCTGAGGCCACCCTATTCAGAAGCAGGCAATGCTTCCAGGCTTAGCCTAGAGAAATTAGTTAAGCAGACTCCAAAACAGGAAAAAAAAGAAACACATATAACAAGGCCAATTGCGCTGTCACCAAGTCATGGAGAAGCCACATCACCATCCCCACATAGTCTGCCCTGGCCTGCATGCCCCTCTTTGATTCCTGCTCCAACCTCCCCTGGAGTACCCCCAACTCTTCCTCCATCTCACCCCATGCCTTGAGCACTGCATTGTGCTCATGAGTCATGGCCTCCATGCCCTCCTCAGCCCTTTGACAAGCCTCTGCCGCCTCCCTTACATTCTTTTGCATCTGAGATGCCACTATCCTTGCCATGCAGAGGTGGCCTTCCATCACCTGATGATGGTCTGACAGCCTCCAAGCCTCCCACTCCACCCACCTCAGCTGCTCCCTCAACTCCCTTGCATTTACTCCCAAAGGACAGCTGGACAATGAGGAGAAGGTTGCTGGGATGAGGGACACCTAGGGCCTGTTTGAGGAAGGAGATTGGGGTTGCTCCACCCAAGCCCTCTTTGATGCATGCTCTGAGGGGGAGGCTCTATGCTTCCTCTTGTCAGGACACCTCTTAGAGGTTCCTCCCACTCAAATATTCAAGCCCCCTATCTGCCAAGTTATCCAGGCCACCTCCAATGAGCCAGGCTCCCTCCTGGCTAGCAATTCCTCCCCACTGCCCTGCACCCTATCTGCCATGTCACCCATTCCAAGCTCCAACCCTGCTCCTTCCACATGCACTGTGCCTTCCACAGTGCTGACACTGAACACTGCTTGTGGTTGGCCTGGCAGGCCTCACAGATGGACGAATTCCTCTGCAAAGCTGCCTTCAGGGCCACAAACTCGCACTGGATCTCCTAGCAAGAGCAGTGGGCACTTTGTAAGGGAAAATCAGCTCCAGACAGCTTACCCTACAAGGATACTCATCAGACCATTGTTCACATACCATGACTGATGAGGAGGCCCCCAAGGACAAGCCAGGGTGCGCTGATAAACTTCATCCATCATTGCCACCAATGTAACATGTTGGTCCTCAGAAACTACCAAGATCACACTGGAAGCCATGTCAGAATGAAGAGGGCAACAGGGGGATGGAGAGAGTGGAGGAGCATGGGGGCAGGGTTGGACTATCATTCGCACAAACATTGGTGTGACCCAGGGTGCTCAACTAGGCCCCACTCCTGGAACCTGCAAGAAAGGTGCTTGGCTAGGCCCCACTTCCGGAATCTGTGAGGATTGCTCTAAAAATGGAAGATTAGTCCCCTGGATGGGGAAGCTGACTCCACCCACATTTGTGGTGCATGGCCGCTATCTGCTCCTAGTCTCACTGGCAGCAATACTAGTCATCCTAGACCTCCCACTCTAGATGTTTAGCCACCCTACTGGTGGCAGGTAGCATCAGGGTATGTGAGGGCATAGGAGAGGGGCACAACATAGGGAGATAAGTTGAATTTTTTTTCCCTTCTTTTGCTAAAACATCAACAACACCCGAGTTTCCCATGCTAGAACCACCAGGCTGACCAAACCAACCACACATGCTTTGAAGGGTCTCAGCACCGGAGGGGAAGTGATGTCATGACCCACATGCCCCCAGCACCCCTCTCCTAGAACTCTGACCTCCTCCAGAACCATCTCCAGCACATCCAATGCCCACTAACCATGCCCTCCCTCATATGCCCCACCTGCAGCATGCTGCTATCATGCATCTCTCTGAGCCATCACACATCACCCCAGGCCATCACACATCACCCCAGGCCATCACACATCACTCCAGGCCATCACACATCACCTTGGGCCATTACAAAGGCCTCCCAGCCATCATACAAATCACTTGAACCCCACATGGGTCACTTGGCCATTATGCATCATGCCAATTGTTGGACGCTTGAACCACCATCAATCTTGCAGCCCACCCATGCAATCTCCTCAATATAGCTGCTCTCTGCCCCGCCACTTCCCATAGAATCCTTGGATCCGCCCCAGAACTTTTTTTAGACAGTACCCCTTCCTAGACAGTACTCCTTCCTGGACAGTACCCCTTCCTGTCTGTAGTACATAAAGGCCATAGGTAGCTCCCATGTATCTTAGTCTCAATATTAACAATATCAACCTGTGTCTCTGCTCTTCTAAATCTCTGTCTAATTTCTCTTTTGTGCTTGCTTTAGACTCCTTCATGCTTGCCTTGGTATCTTATTCTAGCATGCACACCATTGACTGGCACGCACTCTAAAAACCCAATTTCATCTCATCACTGAAACCCCTTCATTGACTCGACTCCCCACCCTCAGCTTAGCCCCAGAGCAAGTCCCTTAATCCCAAAACTTACTTCCCTTGCCATCTTGTGCCCTGGAACGCCTTCTGGAGCTCTCAATGCCATGTCTACATAGTTCAGCACTTGCTTGCACCTCATAAGGTTGTTGCTTACTAGGAAAGGCCCCCAGGTCAGCAGAACCTGACAGATACATCATCTGGATGGTTGCTTATATAAGCAGGGGAGGTGGTGTGTGTGAATAATATCTTCGATTTTTGCTATCATGTGATACATTCATCTGGACAGTCACTTGTGTAAGCAGGAGATGGAGTGTGTTTTGCTATCATGTGATACGTTCATTTGGACAGTCACTCATGTAAGCAGGATGGGGCATGTGAATAATGTCTTTGATTTTTGCTGTCATGGAAATTACCCTATGTAGGAGTGGTTTGCACTCAAATGAGTTTTAGATGTCATGGAGACATGTATAATGGGAAACATAAATGAATATGTATTTAATTTATATAGTTTAATTGAAACTCAATGATTTAGAGAATACATAGGAATAATATAATTAATGACATAGTATATCTTAATCATGCCATGCTTGCAATGGCCTATATAAGCAGGTTAGTAGAATGTCTTCCAACAACAGATTATAGATTGCTGCTGAGCACACTATTTAATAAAGTACTGCACTTATTGGAACCCTGAATCTTATGATGAAGATAATATTGACCTTGATCAAAATCACCTCTTCAGTTGCTCCCCTTGTCAGAAATATCAGCCTATCCATGCTTTGTGCTATTTTTAGAGACATTGCCCTTGCTACAAAGTTACAAATATAATATCTACCTTCACTAACAGATTAGCTAAGGACATGTTTGTAAAGACAGTCCTCAATAGACCTAGTTTCTTCTCCAGACTTCAAAGTTTACTATTTTGTCCAACACCCATATTCCTAATATGCTTGCCCACCTTGACATCACAGTTTGATTGATCTATAGACCTGTCAAATCACCTCTGGTTCACCAATTTAGCAAGCCTAGATTACCTTAAATCTCACATACTGCCAATAAATACTGATGCGCTTTTAAGACTGAAAAAAGCTAAGATAGTGGAACATCAGAGCATGGTCTGAGCACATGCATCTGCTGATGTCATGCATCACCGGCATTGTTCATAGCCTGGTAACTGCTGTCCATCACAGTGATCAATAGCCTCTGCTCATTGTCTTCCCACCCCTGGCAACCACTGCCCATCACAACAATCAATAGGTCCTGCCCATTGTTCTGCCCCACCCTGATTTGCTTTTGTCATGCAATTTCCATGGGTTTTCCATCGATCACAATATCTACCACTGCTAATACTGCCTGACTCCCCATGCTCTGCTCTTCCATGCACACACAGCCACTTATTATTATTTGCTTTCCTATGTCACATGTCATCCCTTGGCAATTCTTTGCTTACCATGGACACCTGTCACACAGAACTTAGACTATATTTTCCTCCAAAGGTGTACATAGATATATTCATTGATGAAAGAATATGATTTCAATCTCCCTAGGTATTCTTGACTGTCTCTGTGCTCATCAGCTTCTTGTGCTTAATTCCCTTATCTGTAAGGGTGACCTTTGGAAGCTATGGTCAGTCACACAGCTGGCAAAGGGAGATCCAAAGTGTATTAGTATATGTATAAGTAATAGAAGTAAGTAATAACAACTACACACCTGGCAAAGGGAGATCCAAAGAGAACAAGTCTAAGGATTTACCTTGCCAGGCACTCAGAAAATAAAAGTAAATCACATGATATATAAGTCACATGTAAGGATCACATGTTCAGATCACCTGCTTGAGGTCACATATTTGGATTCCAGGTCTAGGTCACATGCTGAGATCACATGTGCAGCTGAGTTTGAAAAGAGGGAGTAAATGATAGCAAGTTAGTCAGAAATACTCCCTCTTTTGAAACTCAGCTCAAGTTGATGCTTGAGAGAGTTTGGCCTCAGACCAAGTAAAACCCAGAAGTGTGCATATGCTATCACTCAAACCAAGTAGGCAGAGGTCTGGAGGATTGAGAGCAAGGTTGAGAAGTGTCCAGAGAGTAGAGAATAGGGCTGAGGAGTGAAAAAGTAGCGGTGAAATAGTAGTCTCCTGACATTATCTTTCTTGACCTTCCACAGCTTCTTTGTCATAAAAACCACTAATCCATTACTACCAGATACTGTGTTGACTATATTTATGGACAGTGGTGTTATGCTATTGCTGTTGATGTGGGATTGGGCTGGCATCACACCATTGATGTTGATGTGAGATTGGGCCATCATGGATGTTGTGCCAAGAGCATTGTTGTCTGGGGTGTGGGAAGTGGGCAAGATAGCCAATGTCAATGGTCATTGGATGTCAAAGGTATACCAATGGATATGCTTGCATCTACATTGCTATTCAATGCATTGAGGTGTTGCAACTCCCATGCATCATATTTCTTGCAGATCATCTTGTAGAAGCAGGCAGTGTTGAATTTCCATGTGCTGAGCAAAATGTTGAGTTCAACCTGTAAACTGATGTCACTCAGTGCACAGAATGTTTTCAAGAGCCAGTTCTTGATGATTACACCATACTTTGCTGTAATGTGGTGGTCAAAATTATAATAGTACATTCAACTTATATTTGTATTTGTTACCTCTTCTGTAAAATTGTCAGAGGATGTATATGAGTTGACACAAAGCAACATACTCAGCTTATAGTGAATGAGTGATGATATTTCAGAACAAAGATGGATATTCTCTTGAACATAGTTTTGGATGACCGCTTCATTGTAATGTTGAATAAAATTCAAGATGCATTTGACTAGTCTTGTACCTTGCACACCTAACAGCATGTACACTTCTATTCATACACCAATATCAAATAGGTTTTCTTTTATCATCAATTCAATAAATATCTTGACTCAATCACTTGTAGTCAGAATATGAAGGTAGTTATAGTACTCTTTATCAGATCAAACAGCAATCATTAAAACTTCAATGCCAGTCTGTGCATGCAGCCATTTGATCTAAAAATAAGTAAGATACAACAAAACAGATATGCTAAAATGCAATGGCACCTCATTATCCAGACTTTTGAAAGTGGCATGTATGTCATGAAATGATGAAGTTGCTACATTGTAAGAAGCAAGTTCATGCATTTCAGGTGTGTCATGCAAGGCAGTAATCTTTTCTTCTGTTTGACAGATTCTTTCTTCTTTTGAAAGTGACTTCCACTTAGTCACAATGGTGCTAATATAGTCATGAACCTTCTTCTTAGGAACACTCAGTAGAAGCTCTGAGCAAATCATCAATAATTAATAATGTGATTCAGAGAGCACTTTACTAACTAGCATTTATTCGTTCAACCTCCATGCTTACAAATGCATTTCATAATTTTATTGCCTTGCACTTTTTTTGGAGACATGAAGTTTGCATAATTTCTTCAAGGTAATATTTGACTTAGTGCTTCTGAAAGTGATCATATAAGGCTTCTGCAAGCTTGGATACTTCCTCCTGTGCCTTTTCTAAGGCTACTTGATATGACTTCTTGGTCTTGAATTGTTCCTGCCTCTTTTGAGCCTTCTGTTAATGACACCCAAAAGTAGATCAGTACTGTTACGATTACAGCTACTTGACCTAAAATTGCATTGGGCATGCTAAGTTAGGAGGAGTCTAGGCAGGGTCCAGAGAATGCACCAATAGGTATTTGAGTTGCAGCAACAGGAAGCAGCAATGGAGGAGGAGGAGGAGGAGGAATCATTTCTATTTATAGAGACCTATTTTTACATGCAATGCTGCTTAGGTACTTGTGTCCTAGGTTCCCAGGTATATTAAGGTACTTGATAACTCAAATTATCTGCTGTTAACGTGCCATTCCCATTTTCTCTTAACCCATCTAATCTCGGCAATGCTTGCCAGTGTTTGGTTGATGTAGGCATGATCCAATCGCTGAATGGCTCCCTCTAAGCCAAAACTATTGGTAAGGCCCCACAATACTATAATCTCCCCTGCACCTAGATGGTATCTTCCAGAGATTGATCCCAAGATTCAGAACCTGCAATGATATGAGACAGCATGGGTGACTAGGTGACAGACCTGCCATGGGCTTATCAAGCCATAGACAGCTGATCAAACCGTCATCCAACTCTGACCTCAACAGCTGTGCCACCCCATCCGATGGACCACACATTATATCGGCAGCCTGATCAAACTATTGACACCTTTTTTTCCCACTCACCCATACCAGGACACACTTGGTCAGCAAGTTTAACCTCTCCCAATTCTGTTTCACTGGGCAATCCTAACTATTTTTCTTATTTCAGACAGGGGTGCAGTGGTCATATTGCTTCATCAAGTCACGTATTAGTTGGTCACCTGAATTATAGCCTGCACAACAAAGCCTTCCTAGTCAACATGTGTGGGCGGTGGCTTCCTGGTGGCATTGAGATAACCCACATGGTGTCTAAGGTGTTTTCCACACAGGCATACTCAGCCAGGAGTCAAACTTCCGACCTTGCACTTGGAAGTCAGGTGACCCCCTAAGAAACATGATGGTGCCAGCTGAGCCATTGTGCCCCTCTAAAGCAGCAATGGAGAGATGCACTAATATAAATATGTGGCAGCAAGAAGGGAGAATTTAGTATTTTGTGTTTATATGTATAAAAAGTCACTTAGCATCTTCTGAATGCAAATGCCTTGCTGTAGGTTGATGATGCCCAAAAGTGATTCTGTACTGTTATGATTACAGATACTTGACCAGAATTTGCATGCTAAGTTATGAGGTGTCCAGGCAAGATTCCAGAGAACGTGCCAATAGGTGTTGAGGTTGCAGTAACAGAAGGGCAGAAATAAAGAGGTGTGCTAACACAGATGCGCTAAGAGGATGGTAAGAGAGAGATGTGCTAACACAGATGTACAGCAACAAGAAGAGATGATTTAGTATTTTTGTGTTTAATATGTAAACTGTTACTTAGCAGTTTTCAAATGCATATGCCTTGCTATAGGTGCAAAGGCATGTATAGTACCAAGAGCGCCAATAATGGCAATGTAATGTGGTAATAGAAAGAGTTGGCAAGGATAGCAGTGAGAGAATAGCACTAAGAGGGTAATTGCAGCAAGAACACAGCAGAAGGAACGGTAGTGACTTATAGTTTAGGATGCACCAAAAGAAATTTGAAGTATAGGATGATCAAAGAGGCTTTATTCAATGATTCTACTAACAGAAAAAATAAGTATTTATACAAGAAAGAGTTCGCTATTGCCATTGCACTAAGCAGCAATTAAAGGATGGTGAACTCAAAAGAATGTAAGTAAATGCCACAAATTAAACTATTTATTGTAAAGTCCACAATCCAGCTGTCCATACCATGTCAGCAACTGTCCCTAAGCAATGTCAAGTGCCAAAGTAAAATGCCAGGCTGTCTGTCATGGAGAATCTTCATCATTCTATGTCACTAAGCACTGCTATTGCTAAAGAACATCAGTTCTTATTATTCTTGATGCCATCTGTCACCTATCAATCTGTCCATCACCAGCGCTATCAATGATGAGAGAAGATCATTGCTATGCATAGCCATCAAATACTGCCTAGAATGGTTTAATCGCATGCACCAGAGTGACTTCTATTTCTGTAACCTCATCCATGACCTGCCTAGGTGACATACCATATGGTTTGGTGTTAGCTCAAATAGAGGCTTATCAATATTGGAATTGAGTCCACCAAGGCTTACAGAGGAGATGGATGGACTTCTTCTAGAAGGCACTGGGAAGGCACATGATGATAGAACATGATAGTTTGGCCATAGTAGAGGAGGGCAGATTGATACAATGAAAATGCAGTTTAATTTTGAACAAAACATATATTATTGACATTACAATAAACATTAAAATGTAAAAAGGAAAGCAATTTGATGGGCCATACTGATTATGACTTTGCAACACATAGCAAGTTTTTGACTTATATTTCATTTACAGACAGCACATGGCACACATTTAAGATCAGATTGATAAAATCAGCTGCCAAAATCAGGGTATCATATTAAATCTCTGCTTCTGATCCAGGGCATAAATACATCAGATGGAAAATAAATCTCGCCTTGCCTTTTACACTGTTCATATTCTGCAGAGAGAGAACATTTGCCACAAACTCATCACTTATCTTGGAGGACTCAAAGCATGAGTGAAGCATGACAGTGAAGTTGGGATAAAAGCCATAAGTGTGAAGGTAAAAATGAAATCATGGACCATAAATATGCCCTATATCAACCACATCAGAGCCATCTTCATAGGAGCAGTGCAGATAAGGACAAAGTACATATGGTGATCTTGTCAACTGTCAAGTAATTGATATGCATTAAAAAATGAATGTACATACCATGTGTCTGATAAGGAGCTGATTCAGCTCCTGCAGGCATTGTGGGTCTATATGGCCTGAAAAAAAGGAACTGAATCCACTAGGAGCTCTATCCAGATGTGAAGGAGTTGTTGGAGCATGAGAGAAAGCAAAAGGAGATTGTGGGACAGATGTATGCTCACTCTTTAGCCCTAGTCCTGTTTCAACATAGTCGACATCCTTGCTATCATTCGCTATATAGGTATAGGCTCTCTAAAAGAAGCTGAAGCATTTACAGCAGTGGAGTCAGTCATTCTTTGCTTGCAAGAGGCTCTGTGCTGCCTCTTCACTAAACAAATAGATTAGTAAATAAAAACAAAGTAATGATGTACTATTATACCAACTGATAAAAATACTAACATGCTTTCTAAAACTGATTGCATAGGATAAAGAGGCCATGTTATTCATGAATTGGCAAAGAAACTCCCAATCTGCAGATCCAGCAAGAGCAGTGAGTATAATAAAAGGTGCTGCACCACCACAGTTATTTGCAATTAGCTGGAAGAGTGACAAACATATGCATGCATTTGCCATTGTATCACATTCAGTGTTGAGTGGAAAGGGAGTGTGAGAATGGCCACCAACACAAAATTGCCTAATCAATGATGATTCATTAGCTGTAAGGATAATAAAAAGTAGAGGATAAGTGCACTCACATAGAGGTGTAAATACCTGAAGTTGGAGCATCATTGTTGACAAGAAGTTCCTTTGAATGAACATGAATGAACCTTTCAATCATAGTGCTAGCAAGGAAGGGATGGAAAAACAATACATACAAGGAGAGACAGCCATTGATATACCATCTAGATAGTCAGGTCCTCTATCATTCTGTCAGCTGAATGAAAGATAGTTCAACTATATAATCATTTAGTTCTATATGTGAAAAACACAATCTACCAGTGTTTCCTGACCTTTTTGATCTTATATCTCATGAATGACACTTCACCTGTAAGCATGGCCTAGTCTCCCAGCATCTCCTTCATGTCTAGTTTCAAAAATAGTAATAAAAATTTCTTTGATTTTTTTTTTTAAAAAATTGATGCTTATGATCTTGATCAGCATATGATACTATATTGACCTCAAAATCTAGTGTAGAAGTCTTAGAGATATCCATTGGTACTATAAGTTCAGGGCAAAAATATTTGTAGAAAGTGGAAAGAGAGAAAAGATCTTAAAATAGGCACAAAGCTTACTATTTTCTTGTTGTGTGACATAAACATTTTCAAGTAAGCAGGGATGAAAATAAATCTGAAGTCAGCAAGCAAAACTTCTTGTTCTTGCTTCAACATTCAAATTTACTCTATTGACTCTTGCAATTTTCTTCTGACAGAATCACAACAGTGGTAAAAAGATAATTGAATATTGCAACTATATTTGAAATGAAATCTACTACACCTCTGATATCACCAAGTGCTGTATCATCCAGCTCACTGTCAGAATCTGAATTGGAGGAAGTGCTAGCAGCCTGAGATATATTCTGTACATCACTTCTTATTGAATCAAGTAGATTCATCTGTGACTGACATGAAGATTTAAGCACATCAATGGTATGATCACCTGTAAATCCTTTCAACTAATACACCTTTCAAATGCAAGCCAATAGCATTGTGTTAACAGCTTGATATTGCTTTATAAACTCATAGATCTCAATATAGAGAGGATCCAAGCCATCTGCCATTCTTTTTGTTATCTCATTGAATTCACAATATTCATCTACAATTAATGTATGAAGCCACCAAAGCTCAATGTTACACCAGACCAGTTCCTCCTTCACACACTGAAAATGTTGATATTTATGCATTGTCTCTCAAATAACAGGATCAGTCCACGGCTTCTAATCAATAGTGTTATGTGAATATCAAAGCAAATTGAACTTGTCAAGGAAGGCATAGTAAGACACTGTACTCCAATCAAGTGTGGGCTTGCCAAGAGGAACAGCAAGGTCATTGTAACACTTGATAGCTGCATGAATGGTTTTGGATTAAGTTTGAAGAGATTTTGCAATATGTGTATGCTATCAATAACCTAAAATGGAGTTGAGATGACATTTGTAATAGAAAAAGTAAACATACTAGTTTGTGAAAGGTTGAGTTTATAAAGCTCAAACAGGCACTTGATGACAAGAGCCTGTAAGTGATCCAAAGCCTTCCCAAATTTACAATTTGCAAGATAGTTTGCCATTTGTTGATATTCAATGTGACTTTGTATCCATTGCACATGTATATTTATATGATTTTTGTGCTCCAGAATTTCAATGAGGAGGGCTTCATGATGATCCTGAAGTTGATGGCATGCTGTGTCGGTTTTATGTGTCTGGGAAAGATTTATTGAATAGGATTGCTCAGAAAATATAAAATGATAATCTGCTGGCATTTGCATTTGAAATCAAGCTGATACATCATCAAGCTTCAATCTGTAGTAAAATTTGAGTTAGTCAAGATGATGAATCAGAAAAAGAAAACTCACTCAAGGCTCTAAAGCTCTTCAAGAAGTTCAACATATGCAACAGCATGTAGATCTCCATTAGACTCTTTTCCTCTTGTCATGAGAAAATTGCATTGATCTGCTATATAATCTTCAAAAGCTGCTTCATCAAGTTTCTTGATTTCCAGTACATTCTGGATGTCCAAAGTGTTATTTTCAATGATTCTGAGTGCTTGCTGATAGTTTTGATGTAACATGTTTGCAAGATTAGCATATTTCTCACTGTCCCAATGTTGAAAATGGAGATCAATGAAGACTCAATGTCAATAAGCTGTTATGTAATGTATGACCACTTCTAGCATATTTGAGGCACTGAAAACTCATTTCAGAATATTGAGATCCTTCAATTCAATGCCCTTGATGACATTTGGTGTCAGGGGACTATTATTTCACATCTATTTCTTATCTATTTCTTCACCCTTTCTTCATCCATTTTATATCTATTTTTTCACTTCTCAGCCTTGCTCTCAATCCTCTAGACTTCTGCCTACTTGGTTGGGAGATAGCACAAGCCATACCCCTTTGATTTACTTAGCCTGATGCCAGATTCCCTCAAACATCAAATTGATCTGAGTTTCAAAAAAGGAAGTTTTTCTAGCCCTCAAGCTATCATTTACTCCCTCTTCTCAGACTCAGCTGCACATGTGACCCAGATATGTGACCTCAGCAGGTGACATAGACATGTGACTGAGACATGTGACCCAAACAGGTGATGTGACCATTACATGTGACTTATATATCATGTGACTTACTTTTTATTTTCTTCGAGCATCTGGCAGAGTGAATCCTTAAACTTGTTCTCTTTGGATTTCCCTTTGCCAGGTATGCAGCTATTATTAATTACTTATACATATACTAATACACTCTTTGGATTTTTCTCTGCTAGCTGTGTAATTGAGCCATACCTTCCAGAAGTCACTCTTACATTCAGGTGATTTCAAAGCTAACAGATATAATGATGTGTGTATCTATGAAAAATATTGATGCAATAGCGGCACCCATTGATCTTGAACTCCAGGCCAAGAGAAGAGTTTTCAACTATGATCTCAAATGTGCAATCTATGTCATATTCTAGAAGAAATTGCTTGAATAATTTCAGAGCCTTTACAATGATAGCAAGCAGGTATTGAGCTCTGACTTCACAGTTAGCAAATTGTGACAGTCTCATGAGAATAGCATACGATTCACCACTAGCGAGCATGTCAACAATCTAAAGAATAAAGCTATGCTAACAAGCACTCACAAAAATCCCAGACTTCAAGAAAATCACCCACATCTTCTTATTCTCATCTTTTGCTGCCACCTTTCAATTCTTGGTGCAGCAACTAAGCCCAGAAAATACATCTCCATCAGTGGGATCACTCTCTAATATCATAAGTTCCTTATTGATGATTTTTCAGCATTAACAGGAGTAGAAGGTGGCTGAGCTTTGACTTTGCCAGCATATTGGTTAATAAAATCAAATAATAGAAAGTAGTCAGAAGCATCAAAACTCTGAAGATCAGCCACTGCTGCTGTCTGACTACCTTGATACATTTCAGAGAGTTATTACTAGCCATGATGATCATCCACAAGAATTTAAGCTCAGATTCTCCTTGTAACTTGAATGAATTGAGTCAGTAGCACCAAAACAAGAGAGAACAGATGTACCTCATAATTGCATGGTGGACAAGCATGAAGCACTTGATAGTTTGGTGTATCCTGGCCAAGGAACTAGGCAACTCAGCTATCAAATATAATAATGAATATCCAAATAAACATCAAAAACATCAGAGAGTGCATTTTGATATCAATGCTAGTAAGGTATCTGAACAGCAGGATGAAAAAATGAATACAGAAAACACACATACTATATACAGGTAACAAATTGTCTTTGTGAATGCTTCAATGCTGAATGAAAGTTAGTGAAGCCAGATAACACAAAACAATTCAAGTGTTTTGATTGATATTGCCAATGATAGATTGATTGTAGCATTTATCCAGCACTAATGAGAGCAAGTGCAGCTGACATGTCAGCAGTTTGGCAGAACATAAATGAAACAAGAGAGTAGAGATCAATGGTTGAGATGTTGAAGTTATAATTATGAAGTTTAGCTGCATCAGCTGTCAGCTGAGTAGCGCATGCATTGCACCACTTTACATAGACATTGGTGAGCTCTTCCATTACTAGCCTCCAGTTGTGTTGGAGCTGGTCCTGATAAAGCTTCCATAATTGATGATCTGTTTATTGTTGCCATTTATAATATTAGAGTTGGGAAATTGATTTGCACAATGTTGGATTGATATATACCTGCTTGTTACAATGTCCCATAAATTATCAATCATGTCATGCATATTCTCAACATCCTGAATTTTAGGCCTAACAACATTGATAAATTCCTGGTTTGGCTCAATGCATTTTAAGTCTTTTACACACTATTTAGCACTAGGCCAAGGTGGCAAGACTCCAGCACCCCCTACTGACAAGTCCCCCATTTAGTAATGTTGCATCCTCACATTTAAATACAACACCTACAAGCCACAATAAGATACCTATGCACCAGCTAGCCTTGCCACCTGCTCTATGGCAGGTTATGGGCACCATTGGCTTGCTGGCTCCCTTCTCCATGAGTTGCGCTCCCATTAGGTCCAAACTCAATGTGTCCTGATCATGTGACACATTATGCTCTCTATCTGCACATGCTGCTAATGAGCCCTCAGTTTAGCTCAACACATTTTAAGCTTTTTATGCACCATTTAGCACTAGGTCAAGGCAGCAAGGCTCCAGCACTTCCCTATAGACAAGTCCTCTATTCAGTAACATCATGTCCTCACATCCAAGTACAACACCTACAAGCCATGGTAAGATACCTACATGCTAGCCAGCCTTGCCGCCTGCTCCACAGCATGTCACAGGCACCACTAGCTTGCTGACTCTCTTCTCCACAAGGTGCACTCCTATTAGGTCTAAACTTAATGCATCTTGATCACATGCTTTATGGGTGATAGTGGCAAGGGGTGTAATGCTTGATTGCTGGGCATCTGTCAGGTGATGCACATGATGGCAGACATGATTTGAGCATTGGAGGTAGCAGCATGCATCATGGCTGGTAGGAGAACTGTGTGGAGGTTCCAGAGAGGTCCCAGAGATGGTTGAGGGTTCTGAGGAAGGCTTTTGGAGAGGGCCATGACACATCCAAGCCTGTAGTGCAGTGGGTATGTGCCTGTCTGTCACTAGTACTCTCTATACATAGGTATGAGTTCAAATCTCCCAACAGGCATAAGTTAGTCAAAAATATTTTTTTCTGTCTTTTTTCTGTCTGTTTGATGTTTGTTCTGTTCAGAATCCATTGAAAATTACAATAGCCTGTGGTGTAGTGGATAGGTTTTCTTTCTGTTTTTGGCATTTTACTTCTCCTCAGACATTGCATGTCTACATTGGCTATTGCAATTTGTTCACAAACTATTGTTTTGTATTCTCAAATTATCTGTCTAGTCCTGTTAGTGCAGAATCTGATCCATTGTAAATTTTATTCATCTATTCATCTGTTCATTGCTGAGATAGGGACTAGATTGCTGTCCTCTGTAGTGCAGCAGGTATGTGCCATTCTTGGTGTTGTTCCATTAGAGGCTTCTGTTGTATGTGTAGAATCATTTGAAATCCATTATCCATCACAAATCTACTACAAATTCATCACAAATCCATCATTAATCATTCAGAAACCAATAGATAAATAACAGCTCTTATACACAACCATTCAAATGTTAAATATCACAAATACTATACAAATCTGTATGTAGAAAATGTGTCTCAGATTTCCATTGAATGTTTAGAATTTATTCAATAGTTTCCATCATCTACATGGCCAAAAATCTGTGATCTATTACAAAACTGCTCCAAAATCTGTCATCCACTGCCCAAAAATCCATGGACAGAGCTGCAACTATATAAATCTGCTGGACTGTATAGTACAGCACACTGTTGACATTCCATGGCCATGTTTTCTATGGTACACTGTAGGCTTCTGCTACAGTATAGCAGACTCCACTGGACATGTATCACACATTACAAAGTGTACTCCACTACAACATATGACATGTACTGTAGTAATTGGTTAGAGTAATACTAATAGTTCTGGGGCTTTCTTGAAGTCTTAGAAAATCTACTCCAACCCCACACTGATGTTATGAAAAATGCTTGTGTATTAAGGTAATTTACTTCTAAAATATTACTATTCTGAAATGTAGAGGTATTTTAATAAACTCTAGCCTAAGTGATTCACTCTCTGGAAACAACTGAGCTTTTGCCTATCAATTGCCTGCCTATTCTCTACTCTACTTGGGACACATCATGCCCTCTATCTGCTCATGCTGCCCCTTGTCAAATCTTGATATCTGATGGACATCATGCCACCACCCTTGCATCTTGCTTCCACACTCTACCAGTAATTGCCACTGCCATCAGCGGATCACCACCAGCTTTGCTTTCCTCTTTGAGTCTGATTCCAACTATGCCTGTTTTTGACTTAATGATGATAGCTGACTAACAGCTAGCACTTTCTGTCACCACCCCCACATGCCACATTACAATTTAGCGCCCACCTTTACCATGACCCTGTCACAAGACTGATGTCTTGCATATTACCTGGCAGCATGCCTTAGCTAGCTGCTTGCATGACCATCCCTGAGTAGCATTTACCTTTCTTATAGTATTATTAACAGACCTTTACTTACATTTTCATTAGCAGCAACTATTAAAGTCATTGCCAACCCTTTACTAAGTCACTGTCTTCACTTTTTCTTTTTTTTTTTTTGGTAGTTATTATGGTAGATATGCAGATAGTCCACAAAGTTGACCTCTGCACACAAGGATAGTAGTCAGTTCCGGTTTAAGTTTTATTGCCATAGCCAAGTCAAGTTTGGAGCCACCTTGTAGGAAATGCATTTATGCACATAGTGTGGGACTCGTTCAACCAATGCCCACTAAAACCTTGGTTGTCTTTCTCCAAGCCTTGAGGGGAACTATATCACTTGGTAAGAAGTTCTTTCACGTATCCTGGACCTTCTTGGCCTCCCCTGCCTTCTTACCAAAGTGGGGTCTATCTGTCACCAGGCAATCCAGCTTTATTCTTTGAGCAATCATTCTCCTTAGTCTATTCTCAATTTCCTTTGTGCTTAAGGCTCTATCTGGGTCCACCTCTCTTGATATACACCATTCACACCTAATCTTTCAGATTGTTCTTGTTGCTTCTGACACTACAATTTTTGAGAACCTGTTTGCTCCTGATCTACCTTTGTTCATTTTATGCTTCACTAGTGCACATCCCAGCTGTTCACCTAGAGACGGTTTTTCAAATTATATACCCCTCTTCTCATGTATCTTCTTTATTAGTTTCCATATTATTTCCTGACCTGACATTGAGCATTCAGTTAGTATATGCTCCATAGACTCAGTCACGTTTTTGCACAATGCACACATTGATCTTCTTTTGAAGTTTGGGATGTTCTCCCAATACCTCCCGACTTTGTAGCCATTGTGCATTGTCTGCCACAGAAATGCCCTGGTCTCTCTTGACAGGTCCCTGTTTCTTAGAGACTTCCAAATTCTTTTGTCCATAGGCACTTTTTCATTTAAGTCATTCACTGCCCACCTAGTCATGTCCAGGTATTGTCACAACCCCCCACCAACCTCCAAAACCCCTTGACCCCCCACCAACCCCCAAAACCCCTCCAACAACCCCCGAAGCCCCGACCTCCCAAAAGCCCCTCCACCCAAGGACTCGCCACGGCCTCACCCATACGCACTCCGGACCATCAAGCATCACCCTGGGGCCATCACGTGGATCACCCGGCCATCACTGATTGCATCACCACTGGACCCTCAGTCGATCTTGCGGGCCCATGTGTGATCTCCCCAATACAACCACCAGCCACCCCGCCACCACACATACAATCCTGGGACCCTCGCAGAACCCTTCCTAGACAGTGCTCTCCTCCGCCATAGTATATAAGGACCCTAGGTAGCCCCCATGTACCTCAGTCTTGATATTACCAATAACTATCTGTGTTTTGACCTAACTCTCCATTCGATATCCTGCGCTTGTTTCCGTCTCCTCAGTGCTTGCCTTAGTCACTTCTCCAGCATGCACTACATTGACTGGCATGCGCACTAACCCTCTAAGTTTGCCCTGTCTCGTCTCTGGGAACCCCCCCATTGACTCGACTGCTTCCCTCCCTAAGCAATCCCGGCATAAGCCCTATCCCCAGACTATACTCTTCCCTTGTCTCACGCTCCAGAACTTGCCCTGGAGCCTTCGATGCCAGGTCTACATAGTTCAGCACTTACTTGCACCTCATAAGGTTGTTGCTTACTAGGAAAGGCCCCCAGGTCAGCAGAACCTGACAGGTATATCCTTGTCCCATGCCTATCTGGTGTGGGTTTTCTTTCAACCATCCCTCTATACAGCATTGCTTGTGTGGCCTTCGACAGTTTGGCCCCTTCAATATCATAGTCATATTAGGTATTGCAATCTATTTCATCAGGTCTTAGCTTCTTTGCACCTTGGTCTGCTAGATTATCAGCACCTTCATTTTCCTCAACTCCTGAGTGGCCTTTAACTTTCTCTAGAATTGTTATTTCAGTGCGGCCCCTTAGCTTTGCTATCAGGGCTCTTAATATATCCTTATTTGCTGCCCCTATCCAGCCCTCATCCTCGTTTCTTGCTAAGTACTTAGTCACACTATCCAGGATCAACTTAGAGTCACTAATTATTTTTAGAGGCTTATCTGCAGGGGCAATTGTGGCTGCCTCAGTATTGCCACTGCTTCCCTTGTATTATTTGTTTGCAGTAAATTCCCAGGCAATCTCAGTGCCTCATTTTGCTCATCATCTCATCCGAACCATACTCTGGCCCTGGCTATCATGTCAACTGACCCATTCTTTATATATGATCCATCAGTATAAACAGTAGTTAGCATCAGTGGGGGATGCGCCTCTCTTGAGTAGTCAATACTCACTGTGCATCTTTTTTTCTGTGGGTCAGTGAAAATCCTGAAATCCTCTTTCAGCGAGTCTCTAATTACAACCTCAGGCAAGAAGAGTACCCCACCCATCTCCTCTAGAAGCCTCTGCTCCTCTTCAGTAAGGTCTCTATTGTCAGTTTTTGACCTTGGGTTCCATTTATGTTCTAGTTTGTCAATCCATTCTCTGGCACTAACCCCATACTTATGTGGGTTTTTACAGCCTGATAGTCTCATGTCCCTGCAGGTCTGACATGCACAATTCCTCCTCGGCTTGTGCATTGGGTGTTTTGTTGCATCCAGGAGCTCTGCAAGTTCCATCATGTCACCCACCATTGTTATCTTGTGGTTCATTCTGTGGCATACTGCTTGTTCTGAGTTAGGTCTTAGATTTTTCATCCCTTCCATTCCAATGTGAAACCAGATGGGCATTTGCTTTTTTAGTGTTTCATCCATTGCCAGCAGACAAAATTTAACTGCATACTTTCTCGCAGTCTTTATCATTCTCTGTAATGACAGCAAGAGGCCTCCTTCCCTTGTTTTTGCATCTACATCTAGGTACTGTAAGAAAGGATTGTAGAAAATGGGCCCCTCAGTTTTCTGCTACTTTTTGACAATTTTCAACTGGATGATGTCATCAGCCACTGCTGCCCAGATGGGTCTTGTTTGTCTGAAGTCTAGGTACCTCTTCATTTTTATCAGTTCAATTGCTTCATTTCTCAGTATGATGTTCAGTAGCTTCTTCCCTCCCCTCTCATGCAGAAGGTGTAGTGTCTCCATGCCTATGACTGGTCAGTTATCCTCTCCCCAGACAAAGTTTCTAACCATTTTTGTTAGTTCTAGCTCAATTTGTTTTGGCATTCCTTGCACACTTGTCCTGAACTGGGTCCAGCCTCCAACAACCATCCCTGCTATCAGCCTTTTTCCTTCAATTGTGGGTTTACTATGTCCCCATCTCTTGAGGTTGTTTGCAACTGCCTCAACTGTCAGCATCCATATACTTTTGTCATCCACTCCATTTCCTATGAAGGCTCCAAGCAGCTGCGTTGCCTCGCCCTCTTTCACTATTTCTATATTCCTTGGTATCCTTGAACCTCTTCTAGGGGTCCTTCTTGTTGCCACCAGGGCCTCCCTATATTCGACTCTCCCTACTGGGACTACAACTGTTTTTGGGATATTGAACTTGGCTCCTGAGACCATACACTACCTTGTGAGTATTTTGCTCAGGTCTTTAAATCTGTCTCTTTCTAACAAATATACTGTCATATCATCTGCAAATAGTGTTGCTATCAATCTCTCTGCCTGGTGTCCCATTTTAAAACCTCTTAGTTTGGACTTCCTCAGCATCTGTGCTAGCAATTCAATTGCAATGTTGAAGAGGAGGCAAGACATTGGGTCCCCTTGCCTGACTCCCCTTGTCATGTGGTACGGCATACTCACCTCTCTGTTTAGCATCACCTTTGTGTTTGCCTCCTTGTATAGTTCTTGTATCATCTTTATGAAGGGTTCTGGGAAGTTTAGTTTATGAAGCAATTCCCACAAAAAGGTGTGCAACACCTTGTCATATGCTTTCTCCTGGTCTAAGCAGACTATCATACCGTTTTCTCCTGTCTCTTCACACCTTCTAATCATTAGGTGGGTGAGCTCCATCTGATCTTTGATGCGTCTCCCTGTTATAAAGCCTGCTTGATTTTCATGTATTATCACTGGTGCTACTTTGGCAAGTCTCATAGATAGGATCTTAGTGAATATCTTGTAATCTGTATTTAACACTATTATTGGTCTATAGTTACCCGCTTCTGTTTGGTCTCCCTTTTTGTAGATGGGGCACATCCACCCATCAGCAAATTCAGTGGTACTTGACATGCCTTGACATGCCATGGTCTCTTATGTCCTTAAAGACTAGTTTTAACATCTGAGTCATGTCAAAGCCTGGCTCTCCTGCTTCTATCCTCTGATTGAATCTGTCATCAAGGGCCTTCCAAACCTCCTGCAGGATCCCATAAAGGCCCACCACTTTGCTGTTTGGAAGTTCATGAATTGCCTTCTTTATTTTCTCATGAGATACTTTGCTACTTAGCATTTCTACCTCCTCAACTGGTACTCTCTTTTCCAGGAGGCTAGTACCTTCCTGACCTTGGCTTCCTGCTCTGGTATGTTCTCTGGAGCTCCTTCCTTTTGAAGGCCCTCATGGTAGTTCCTCATAATTTCAGTCATTTAATACAACCTTCATTCAAGACCTCTGCCTTCTGATGGGGCCTTTCTCAGGGCTGCTATGTCCCTTGGCTTTGATTTTTTGTTCATATTTATCCATGGTTTTGTGAGTGTCTCCCCATGGATGGAAAAACTTGTTGCAACCATGTCTTGTGCTCTCATGAATCTAAGTTTTTCTAAGTGCTGTATCCTATCATCCAGTAGAGCAGTTTCAAAACTCTTTTCTTTGTTGTCCAAATTTGGGTTATTATGGATTTCCTCCTTGTCTTTGACAAGGGCTTTTATCTCTTTCTTTATTTTGGGTGTTGCCAATTTTGAGTATTCTCTAACCTTTCCGATTATATCATTTTTAAGAGCTTTGTGTAGTAGTTGGGGGTTTTTCTGTTTGTTTCTAAGCCCTTGTAGGTTGTCCAGAGCTTGCTGATACTTCAGCCCAACTTCTTCTAGTGCATCAATCAACTTCACGTCACTCAGTAAGTCTATGGAAATAGCATATCTGCCATCGCCTAGCCATGGTTGCCAGGAGTTTAGGATGTTTGCAGCTACTAGTAGGTGATCCATACTAGTCCCTGTTCTTTTTATCGACCAGTCATGAGAGAAGTTTATTAGTGACTCCTTTATGTATCTCCTGTCTATTCTCGACTGATATGGCCTCCTTGTCATGTAAAACAAGAAGTCAATTTTTGTTGGGTATTCTCTCCTCTAGCCATCTGCTAAACCAAGGTGGGTTTTTAACTCCACTAACGTGGTCACTGCTTGCTGGTTATCCTCATGGGCTGGTAGTCTATCCAAGGCATCCTCTACAATATTCATATCTCCCAGCATGATTTGGGGCCTCAACTCGCTCTGTCTTGTTGTCTAGTAGTCCTTTAGGGTTTTCTAGAATCTTTCATTTTGTCTGGGTTCATTTGGTGCATAGACATCTACACATCTTAGTATCAAATCCTCAAACCATAGCACTTCTATCATTATTGCTCTTTCCAGGACAATATCCATTGTCTTAGTCTCTCTCCATCTCATTGTTTCTTTGTTTATCACAAAAGCGACCCCTTTTGAGTTTGGTTGGCTTGTATCAAGGTTTGAAACAATTAAAATCTGCCTTTCAAAAAGGGTGTTTAGTTCTTCCCTCAATTTGTTGTCTAGGTGTGTCTCCTGAATTGCCAGGATGTCTATTTTCTGTTCCTTTACTATTTGGCAGACTTCTCTCCATTTTGATTTTGTGGACTCGCATCCACTGCCTTTTATATTTAAAGATGTGACTCTTACAGCCCCTTTTTTTGCTTTTCCTTTTGCTTTGTTTTCAGGGGTTACTCTATTCTGGCAATTCTGTGTCTGCATCAGTTCCAGTATTTGTTGTGTTGCAGGTCTGTCTTCTTCTAGCTGAGGCTCCTGTAGGCTTTGTTGTGGGGTTACTCCCATCTGGGGGACACAGTCCTCCCCATCTTCCAGTTGTGTCAAATCCTCAACTATGCATGTAAGGTATAGTCCCATCACCCCTTGGTGGGTCCAGGATGCTGGGAATCCATTTCCAATCCCTCTCAGGTCGTCCTCAAGGGCATGGCCAATGGCAGAGCCAAAATCCTCTCCTCCCCAAGAGGGGCTGTTGCTGTTACCATTTAAATCATTCCATTGTTGTATTGCTTCTCTATTTGTGACAGGTAGTGTGGTTTAGGCAATGTCTCTTGCACCATGTGCAACAGACTTAGCAGGAGCACTGCATGGCACTGCCCTTTGTAAATACAATGCTGCCTGAGCTTAGCCTAGCTCAGTGAGGGGGCCATCCTAGGATTACCTGTCATCCAAAAACCCAATAAATCCATCCTGGTCATTTTTGCCTGTAAGGTTGCCGTACTTTACTTTTCAATTTGGGGGGCAATAGTTTCTAGATATAATCCATCCCACACTTAACAGTACACAGATGATTCTCTATCTATAGTTACACCTTCCACCACTAGATACTGTATTCTGGCTATGGCCCCTCTAGTTTTAGGTCAGCACCCGTTTCAATTTCTATCATGTTACATCATGCATATTTATGATGCAAGTTTCGGCATCTCCTTGACCTCCTTCAACTTCCATTACGATACCTTTCTTTGCCCACACTGTATGCGCATTATGTGGAGTTGTAGTCAGTTTCTCTGCACTAGTATCATTAGCAATGGTTTGGTTTTGTTTTCTTTAGTAGTGGTTCCACCGGTCATGCCAAGAATCTTCATTTTGTGAATGCTTAGTATGAGGATGAGGCAGCAAGTCCACAGAGGCATGCATGTCTCCTCAGAAGATTCCTAGAGGCTTAGTCAGTCTATGGGTCACTGATCAGACTGTTGCCTCTTCTTCTTTGACAAGCCTGACCTTGTTGTTAGGTCACAGGGGCAATGCGGCGTGGCTTGTTTCTTTTTTGGTCTATAACCTGCCATTACGGATGTTCAGCCTTATAGTGTCTCAGATGTTCACAGACAGGGGAGTAGCATAGATGTTCTTATTCAGTATTACTTAGCGTGGATTAGTTGTATGTATCTATGGCTCCTTTGCAATTGTTGCAGTGCAGGTGGTGCTCCTCATCTACCAAGGTTGCACTCCCACAGTCCATATCTATGAAGTTTTTATTTTGGATGTGCTGTAGAATAATGAAGTAACTCGTCCATGTAATGGGGGGGATGTTCCTGAAGAAAATGTTCCAGAGAGGCTTCCTAGGCTTGAGGAGAGCAGTGTGGTCAATAGTATCCTCTCCTTTTGCCAGTTTTACTTCTAGTGTCACAATGATGTTAGAGGCCAGATCTAGATTGCGCTGGGAGGTGTCATCATCAATGAGTTTACTTTTAATTAAGGTGATTAGTGCTTTGTCCACCTCCAGGTTTTTCTGGACTATGTCCATCGCAGTTTCTTCAGCTTCAAGAATAGCATCCTTGTTTCGGATGCTTAAGGTGAATCCTTTGATGGTGCACAGAAAGCAAGGGAGAGGTGGGCAATATGGGAGAATAAAGACCAAGGCTTCTGGAGTCAAGATGATGGGGTTGGTCATCAGTATAGTATGGGCTCTGGATGATATTCCGGAGATGAGGAAGTGGAAGGGGGGCCTTTGCTTATCTTTCCTGTACTTTATTACAATCTCTTTTTCTGGGTGTGGGGTGGATAACTTTGCCTGTTCCCTGGTCATACGATGTAAGAGTTCTGTCATGGGCCATGCTCGTTACAGTACTTATTATAATGTACTCTTACCTTATAATAATCCTTATTATTATTAATTATGTAATAGCTCATAGTATATAAGTATTGAGGTTATCTTACATAATCTTAAGTAGTCTTTTTTTGCACCACCATAGCCAGAATCAATAGATAGGTTCTGACTTATGGTCTCATGCATGAAAGGCTCAGTAACCACGTTACATTTTTTTAAGTCAACCTGCGTTGACTATCTTTGCTACAGCAAGCGATCAAACTTCTACAAAAGAAGTTCAAATTTTACTATCAGTGATTGTACTAAAATGGGTTTGGAGTGAAATTGTTATAGTAGGGAGTGGGCATATCTATGTCCATAGAGAAAGGAGTGTCTGGGCATAATCCTGGGAACTTGGCAAGTGGAGCGCCTCAGAGTGCTCCATGAGAATTAGGAAGCAATGCCACATCATGACATGCCATGGGTATGGGAAGTGGAGGAATGCCAGGAGGCCTTTTTTCTGCTACTCCCACTTGACTATCAGATGATGGTCGACCATCCACACAGAGTGGAGAGACTGGATCAGTCTCACTTAGTGCGAGGCAAGAGGTGAGCCAGACTGAGCTCTGACAGAGCTCTGTAGTTGGAACTGGACAACCTCAATGCACCTCAATAGGCATGCAGGATACCCATAGGGAAGCCTATGTGGAGGAGCCAGTCCCATTGCAAGCTGGCCCATCATCAGGTTTAGGGCAGAGAACAACGTTCTCAGCCTAGATCAAGATGGTCTCTGAGGAAGCACCTGATACCTCAGATACAGAGCATGGAACAGGTCCGGATGAGATTCTCAACTGGAGAGTTCTTGCATTCTGGAGGGATCATGTAGAGGTTCCCAAAGCCTCTACTAGGCAATGGTTAGCTGCTAGAGTGGCTAAACATATTGCGATCCAGCAAAGCTTAGGGGATAATATTATCCCCAATGCCCCAGAAGAGTTCATTGAACTCTACATTGATTTTTTGGAGCAAGAGGTAA
>JAGGAT010000342.1:0-36822 GCA_017657195.1 Termitomyces sp. T70a
TGGATTGAGGATGTCCTACTCTACCACTTTACCTTGAGGCATGTGCCAGGCAAGACCTTCAGTGTGGATGGTTTGTCAAGGAGGCCCAAGCAACCAGGAGATGAAGAGTACTCACCAGTAGATCCTGATTTAATGGACAAACCAAAGGCTATGTACTTTGAATATCCAGACCAGATCAACAATGTACCTGGATGGGAGGACTGGGCACCACTAGAGCTTGAGGAGTTTGCAGATCAAATTGATACAAGAGAAGGCTACCTACACATGGTAGCTACTGAAGTATCAGACTTTGGTCAAGAACTTAGTAAAGCCAGGTCCCAGGAGCAGGCTCTTAGGAAAGCAGGCTTGAGTCAATCCCAAGTAACAACAATGGATCCAGTAGCAGTACTAGCTATGTCCATGCCTTTGTTACTAGTAGAGGACCAAGAAGAGAGAGTAGAGAACACACAAACCTATCTAGAATACCATCCACACTATTACTTTCACCCATTCTACAGCTCCCACTCTTCTAAGGGTCATCCACCCCCCTCACTCCCTCCTATCTGTCTTTTCACTTGACTGCTCATATGCTATTGAGCAGAAGGGCCTCCTCTTTGCTCCCTCCTAGCAGTGCCAACAATGCAGGGATTTCAAAATGCTCCTGGTCACTCCTGACACACTCAGACCTCAAAACTCTCTTGGCAGTAGATACTAGCCCAGTCAAGTCTCTTCAGGAAGCCCACAATGACTTGAATCCAGGAGTTGAATACTAGCAGTGGACCCTTAACAACCATTCAAGGCTCGTCAGCATACTAGTGATGGCAGCCCTTGCATCTCATCAAATGAATCTCAAGACAGCAGCCATAGCAGTGGCTTTCATTCTTGCAGCCAATGTGACTGACCAATTAGCTAATTTTCTAGCAAATGCAGTAGCTACCAGGACTTTTGAAAAGCTTGACAGCCTAGTGGAGAAACTTAGCATGTTAGCTGAGTTCATCTTAGCAAGTAATACTAACTATGCAGAGATGGCCCTGTTCCTAAAGGCTACAATGACAGTGCTAGAGGGAATAACATGCTTGTTAGATGCAGTGACATCCAAGGTCACAAGCCCCTTCCTCTCCAGCAATGCAATCTTTAGCCCCATCTGGGCATTGATAGTCAAGACCTTCCATGTGCTCCTGCAGCCCCCCATGACTACAGTTGCAGTAACCTAGTAGCCTCAATGCCCTGCCCTACAATGAACATGTCCATGTCCAACAGAGAATCTTCTAGAACATGCACATGGTCTTGGTTAAGATCTTTGACTCAGATCTAAAACCTAGTTGATCAAATGTGCAAACAACTTACATCCAAATTCCATCACCTTATTAGCATGGCTCAAGAACTCATCACTTCAGTCTTCAAATCAAACTATTGCAACAAGATTACCTGCTCAGACTCTAATGTGGTGAACAAGCTGATTAGAGGCAGAATCTTCATATGAGGATTGTAAGGGCAAGGCTTAACATCTGCAGAACTCCTTCTACAGAAACAGCGATGTAAGCAGCAGGCAGAGTCAAGCAAGCACAGAGGCAGGCAAGAGGCAGGCAAGAGGCATATAAAGCTTAGGCAGAGCATTGGATATTGCTAGAGAAGCTCACAATCAATCCAATGGGTAGGCCAGGAAGATACTGCTATTGTTCAGCCTGGGGATATTCTATCCACAAGCTGCCTATATATACTATATCAGTGGCTGTGCTATTACTAATACTGTTTAACTAATTAGGCCCTGGTATGTAATGGAGTATGACTAACAATAATTGATGCTGAGTAAGGTCCATGCATATGACTTATCAAGGCTGACTACTAGAAGACAGAAGGAGATAGGATGGGCTGAGCAGTCATTCAGATATGCTAAGACTGTGCATGTTGTCAGACTAAGCCTGAAGTAGGGTTGGACACAGTCAGAGACTGATTTCCTAACAGGGATGCCAGATTATCATCTGCAAGAATCTTAAAGAACCTCTCAGATGCAACAACTGCCAAGCTTATAGTCATATCAGACCAGTCTGCAAGGTAGAAGAAAGTTGCAGCCAATGCTCAGAGAAGGGTCACACAGCAGCAGGGTGCTCAGCAACTTGATTGAGTGTATATTATGTGGCCCAAATTCCACTCATGAGTTATCAGATCAAAGATGCCCAACATTCAACAAACTTTGCAAGGAACTAGATGAGTGTCTACCTGAAAATTGGATGCCATACTGCCCAACAGAAAATGCATTGACATGAGTTACCACCTCTCAGAGGCATTCACCACCTCTGCCCCAATAACAGTCACCCCTCCCCACCAGTATTGGGTAGCCCAACAAGCCCCCTAGTCACCTAGACATTACAGCCCTCAGCTTTGCAAAAAGAGCAATCCTTTTATTAGAGTGCATAGAGTAGCTGTACTCCAAGTAGGATGAGTAATCTTGATGAGTTTTGGTTCAGTTCACAACTGGGTCACTAGAAAATATCACACATTGAAGGAGATGTGGTAGTTCCCAAATGATCTGCAGCTCTTCTAGATTCAGAGAAATTATGCATATGGTAGCAAAATGCTTACAAATCATACATTGCACAGACCATAATGCGTAACACAGCAAGCCCCAAGAAATGGGATGTGCTCACAATCCAATTCCTTGACCATCTGGGCAACACAAAGGCCTCTCATTATTAGAGAGTAATATATCCATCAAACCACAGATGCAACAGTAGTACTTGCTTATTCTATACTTCTTGTGAACACTAACACCTCCACTGACTCCTACTCTCCACTAGCTGTTCCATTAATAAATATATCAGTGATCCATTTTATGGAAAAACACAGGAGCCTGTCTATCCTGAACATATACAATGCATGTAAGCACAATAATGTTCTGACCATGCTTTCTAATCTCTTCCAAACATTCCTCCTAGCTGTGCACCCACTCACAAGAGACTATATAATATGGCTCAGTGACTTTAACCACCACCATTCTTTGTGAAAATTGGCCAGCAACATACATCTAAACAACATGGCAGAGTTCATACATCCCCTATTGGACCTAGTGGAGGAGTTTGACATGAAGCTTGTACTTCCTCCCAAAATTCCCATGCTCCAAGTAGTGGCTGGGAATTGGACCAGACCAAAAAATGTATGGTGCTCACATGCAGAGGTCAGCCCAATCATCTCCTGTTCCATTTCTCTGTCTATGCATTTCTCTGTCACTGACCACCTCCCCATCATCATGGAGCTGGAACTCCCTTTGCCTCATGCCACATCCCCTTCATTGAGGGATTTCTGTAACACTGGCTGGGCAAAGTTCTGTGATGCTCTGATGGAGCAATTCCCAGCAGAAATGATTTGCTCTGATAAAGCTCTCCATTTACCATCTCTTTGCTAACAGATATTCTGAATAAAATTATTAGTGTTGACAAGATAGTCTCTATAAGGAAGCCCCTGCCAGAGCTGAAGGCTCAGAAGCAATATGCATGCAATATAGCTTCTATGATGTTCCAGACTACCTCACCAATGAGGAAGCCTCTTTCTCACCTATCCCATAAGATGACTAATTTTATCCATGAAACAAAAGAAAAAAATTGGAAAAATTAGCTTGAGAACATTGATGCACAACAAATTTATACCACAAACAAGTACACAATCAAAGAGCCCACTGATTTTGCTTGCAAAAGAGTAAGATCCACTATCTGCTGACTCCTCCATTGGCAACACCAATGTGGGCAAAGCAGAAATCCTCTCAAAGTCTTTTTTTCCACCTTCCTCCACCTCTTTCATCTTCCCCCTTTCTCCATACCCCAAACCCCTTCTAGACTCTTCTTTTTCCTTTAGAGACCACATTCAAAAAGCCATAAAGGGTCTCCATCCCTTCAAAGCACTTGGCCCAAATGGCATTTCAAATGCCTGCCTACAATGTAGCAAATGCATATTGATTAATAGGGCTGCTCAATAGATCAGCAAACTCTTCTTTACACTAGTAGCTGCTGACCTCTTATTGATCATGGAAAAACATGCCCTCCTTCAACAAGGTCAATTTGGTGGATGCTTTGAGCAAAATACAAGAGATGCAATGCACTTAGTTGCACACAAAGTTGAAAATGCTTAGAGGTATGGCAACATGGCAACAGCTCTTATTCTTGACCATATATTGTGCTTTCCCAAATATGGTTCCTGAAAGGCTCATCCACAATCTGTGTAATAAAGAATTTCCTACATGCTATATTGAGCTAGCAGGGCAGATGTTGTCCAACAGACTCACCTGCCTTGAATTTGACAACTACCAATCTGAATGTATGAATATCAATAATAGCATCAAATATCAATAATAGCACTATGCAAGGATGCCCATTATCAATGATTTTTTACTCCTTCTATAATGCCTCTCTGCTGCTCACTGCTCATCCTGACAGCACCTCTGAGTTATTAATCAGCTCCATAGATGATGCAATGCTTCTGGTAGCTGCAAAGTCTCTGACAGAAATGCATAAGATGATCACAGATATGATGGAGTGCACTGATGGTGGCTTTGACTAGTCATCTCAACACAATTCCCCATTTGAACTAATAAGACTAGCTTTCATGAACTACTCTTGCTCACACCTCAACATAGTGCCCCCAGACCTGGTCTTCAAGTAACTGGATTCAGAGGATGCAACAATTCAGGCAGTTTAAACAGTTTAAACCTACAAATATCTAGGCATAGTATTCAACTCTCAGCTGTAGTGATTGGCCACTCCCAAAGGTAGTGGCTAGCATGACTTGGTGATCTCTGCAAGTTGCCAGACTGTCAAGAATCTTGGAAGATATGCTAACTCACCAGATAAAGCAATTATACAACACAGTAGTGGTACTGGCCTTCACTTATGCAGCCAATGTCTAATATTCTGGGGTAAGCAAGCTAGCAGGCAAAACCAGGTGAATGGGCTCAATAGTAGCTACTAGGCAACTCTGCTCCATCCAATACTCAGTGGCAAAATTGATCACTGGGGCTCTAAAGACAATAGCTGGAGACACCCTTGAAGTCTATGCAAACTTACTGCCTATTAGCCTCCTCTTCAGGAATGTGCTGACTTAAGCTGCAGTGAGACTCATCTTCCTGTTAGCAACTCACCCTCTCCACAGACAAGTGAGATCAGCAGCAGGGAAGAATGCTCACTGCTATTGGTCTCTGTTATATAACCTCTTTCAGTTTACAGATGTCTCTTCTGACAAGATCAAGAATGTTCAAGCAGTTTGTCACAGCCTCAACTATTACTCATTCTTCAAAACTGTGATCCCAGAGTCTAAGCAAGAAACCCTAAAAGCAATTGAAGATGCATTTGATCATTCCTGAACCTCTGTGTTCTGTGACAGCTCAGGTTTGGAAAGAAGCATTGGAGCCTCTGCAGTCCTATATATAGATGGTGAAGGATGCTCAGTCTGAAGCACTACCTTGGCTTAGGTGCTAAGCACATAGTTTATGAGACCAAAGTTGTAGGCTTCAGCTTAGCCCTACACCTCTACAACCTAGAGAAGCAGCTCAGAAGCTGAATCCTTAGTGAGAGTGACAGTCAGGCAGCATTGAAGGCTCTCAACAGTCAGAAACCTCACCTGGCACACTATCTCCTCAACTATGTACGCAAGGTAGCCAAAACACTATACTAAAAGTTCTGTGACAAGCTGACCTTATAGCCACTCAAGTACTGTAGAAGCAGCAGTGGAAGAAATCACCAAGGTATAAGCTAATCAGCTGCCTAGATAGAACACTGCCCTCCAAAAACTACATGTGCATGACCTCAAACCTCAACTACAAGCAATTTTCCATGCTCTAGCCACACACCACTCAATAGACACCTGTTTGGAATCCAACACTCCAGGACTCTAGGCTGCCCATACTATCAAGATCTCTTGGTTGAGACTGTACAATACTACATTCTGCAGTGCCCACACTATACAAGGGAGAAGTTCATTCATCTCACCAAGCCCTTCAAGGAAAAAGCTGAGTTACTTATGCTCCTACTCTTAATGCCAAATGCTATCAAACACCTGCTCAGATTTATTGAAGCAATGAAGTGCTTCCAAAGACAGCCCCTAACTGCAACAACATTGACATGCCAGCAACACATACCTTTCCTGACTGACACACCACTAGAACCTAAAATACATGTTGCTCTATTGGACATGCTCAGCAAAAGACAACTGGTGACTGATGACTACAACTACACTGTACACTATTTACCCTACTTCTTATTAACTTTTAAGTACAGCATGAAGCACTATGCCCAGTTAATAGCTACTGTCTACTAACTTAGATAGAGACAATAGCCTCATTACTCATCCCACCTCCATCCTCTTACTGGAAACTCATAGCACACCACCTTGGTCCCAGCTCTCTTTCTAAGCTTCCTTACTCTTTAACAGGGGAGTATAGTCTAAGTAGCATTAAGACATGCTAACTTGCTTATTCTCTGCATATGCTAGAAGGTAAGGATTCTACAGCTCTCATAGTTTGTTCAGTCCAATATATGTACTGTGCAAAATGAGTGTCAGATGCTCAGAGCATGATAATTGAATTAAAAAAAATAGCATAATAGTAACATAGTAACAAGGCAGGACCAAAGCAAAGATAAATATATATATAATATTTTTGGAAAAGATTTATAGCCTACAAACAAGATATATTTGAATAATCAATCTTTTAAAAAAAATCAAGAGCAACTTTCAAAAACAATTATGTTGTAGCAGTAAATTTCAAAGACAACTTCAAATTTGAGGCTCACAAACAAGTAACATGGATGATAGGTCACATAAATTCAAATCCTGAAGACATTTCTATGCATAAAGTTCAGCACAGAAAAACCTCAATCTATTTCAGATTTCACAAAATGTTTTTCATATCATTTCTGTCTATAATTTTAATTTTTTAGATTTATTATTTTGATTAAGATTTGTGGCACAGCTTTAAAAAAGCGTAACAGATTTAAGATTTCTTTATCTGATTTAATTGCTTTATAGGCTTAACTAAAGGTAAGCATCCTTTACTTGATTATCAGTCATACTTTTCTACTTCTATATCTGTCAGAGGACTCATCTTTCATCTCTCCTTCTCACTCTATAATCCTTCTCTGGCCACCCCTACTATGATTTTTCTTTATGCATTTTCTCAAGCCCTATTAGCCAATACCACTTTCTGCTAATCCTCCTCTGGCCACTCCTGCTATGATTTTCCTTTATGCATTTTCTCAAGCCCTACCAGCTAGTACCACTTTTAGGACTCTAGCTGCACTAGTTCTCTGTCCATAATTTATTTACTGTTGGTCTTCTAGCACAGCTGCATTGGGACCCTTCTTCCATCTCTCATTCTCACTCTCTACTCCTTTTCTGGCCCTCACTATGATTTTTCTTTATGCATTTCTTCAAGCCTTATTTAATGGTACAAAGTTTAGGACTCTAGCTGCACTGATTCTCTGTCCATAATTCATTTACTGTCAGTTCCTCAGCACAGCTACTTCTGAATTTGGACAGTCTTCAGATTTCCACTGTTTTAGGTTGAGGTTGAGGCTTTCTGTTATTCTGTATAGTAGCTCCCACATATACAGAGCCTTAGAAGCACTATCTTTGGCATAGGGAATCCCCAGAGTTTTCTCTTTAAATCTCCCTCTGCCAGGTGTGTAGCTATATCTGTACAACCTTAGATAGTACTGAATATACTTTGGATCTCTCTCTGCCAGCTGTGTGACTTAGCCATAGCCTCCAGAGATTGTCCTTACATTAGTGGGTCCAATGCATATTCCAGGTTAGTATTTGTAATCATAACAGTACTGATCTACTTTTGGACAGCATCAGTGCATTTAGGATTGTTCTGAGAACAGGCTTGAACCATGTGTTTTTGCTTTTCTTCTCCATAGCACTTTCACTGCTTCTCACATTTCCTTTAACCAGAGGTTTTGTACTCTGTCAGAATATAAGTCATCATTTCTAAGGTCTGGCAATAAGCACAATTTGCTCCTTTCTAGATGTCTAATTTTATTGATGGCCTCAGCCAGTGATTTCCTACTGTGTACACATTATGCATAGTCATCCAGAGGAAGTACCTAGCTTTTCTTAAAAAGTCATGGCTGCAAAGTTTCCTCCATATCATGGCATGTGTGGCCTTCTCCTAATAATTTCTTCAGAGCCCTATATTGTGTGATTCAGGTTCTGTAGTATCCTGGCTCTCATGCTCACTTTTTCTTCTATTTTTAACATCCTAATAGCTTTGTATGCCAGGGCTTGTGTGGTCTCTGAGTGTTTGGTGCCAGATACTATCAGCAATGGACCTGTTCCTAGATTTAGGTTTTCTGGATTCTATTTTGATAGCTTCTTCCACTAGTTGGTTCAGCACCTTCATTCCTTGTTTGGCCAGAATAGCCCTTAACCTATTTTAGTCTGGACTTTGTTCTACTCTCTCTCAATCTTGTGATTGTAAGTTGGGTCAGGCATGCATTCATTGTATTGAAGTATTCTGAGACCTCATTCATTTTTAAGTTTCAAGTTACCAGGTTTATAACATATTTCAAGTCTAGCTCAATATTCAGATTTACATTTCCCAGGCTTCTTTTTACTGCCTTCTTCAGAGTAAGCAGCTTGCCTGACTGGTTTGATTGCAGGAGATCTGGGGAGACTTTGGTGCATATTTTATGGACTACTTTCAGCATAGAAGACACTCACTTCTGCTCATGCATTGATGTTATAATTGTTCATGCATGAGCTGTTTGTTGCTAATTTCAAGTACTTGTCTATTTTTAGGAGTGGAGTGAGCTGTGGGAGGTCAACTTATGTCCCTCCTTTTGTGAATATTCAGAAAGACACTGGCCAAGTGGTGTGATATTGTCATGCTGCAAAGTTTAGCCTTTCTCTTGTGGAAGAGACAATGCTCTATTGTAGCAGCATATTTTGGAATCAACTTGGACTCAAACATGACTCTATTATAATCATGCAAACCAGTGCAGGATTTAATACTCCCAATCCAGATACCAGAGACTGCCTAGGTCTGATACTGCCCACCTACTAAGCTGGAGACCAAACCAGCTGTTCAGCTTCTAGTTGCAGAGCACATGGTTTGCTGATGCCAAGGCATAGATCTCCATGTGTTCTCCACTCTACACCTTTCCTTTCAGCTTGCTGACTTGCTCCTAGTTATATGACCAGAGTTGGAGTTGTTTCAGAGGGTTTTTTTTTCTGCATACTGGTATGCCTCCTTACTACCAAAAACTAATGCCACTAGCTAGCTAGAGGAGGGATGGCTTGTCCTACTAAAAAACTGGCTGGTCAGCTTGTTATGAGGACAATTTCCCTACTTATTGCCCTCTATTCTACTGCATTTGGGAGTAGATTCTGAATCTATCTGGAGCAATAATAAGGAGTGGAGATATCTTCCCTGTGAACTGAGTTTACCAAGGACTCCTAATCACATAATTATGTTGCTAAACATGCCAGAGAGCAGAAATATTTCTTCTTCAAACTGATTTACCAAGGCCAGACTCTCTAGGTTATGTGATTTTGAAGCCTTTCAGCTTTGAGTATATCAACAATTGTGCTAAAAACTTTAGTGCAATATTAAACAGCAGACATAACATTGGATATTTCTGTCTAACTCCTTTGATTACATAGCTCATCTTTCCATTGAGCATTACTTTTGTATTTGCTTCCTTATAGGGCTCTTTTATTGTCTGTATAAAGGTTTTTAGAAAGTTGAATCTGCATAGTGATGCTCACAGAAAAGAGTGCAAGATTTTGTCATATGCCTTCTTCTGGTCCAAACACACTACTATTGTGCCAGTTCCATCTAGTTCTCAGTGGACCTTTTTTTTTATCAAACCCACCTGTTTCTTGTGGTAAAGAAAATGTGAAAAGTCCGTTGTTAGCTGTGACTGCATCTGCTACTCAAATGCTAACTAGTCATGTACAAAAAACTGAGGCATTCATGTTCTCATGGGTTCAGTCTGATGAAATGGGTAAGTACAAGACAATTGAGTAGGAATCATAGATTAAAATTACATGAGGGAGCACAGGATTGCATCTTCCAACACCAAGTTATTCAATGTGTGCTCTAGCGAGAAAAAAATCTCTTCGCCTGGGAGTCGAACCCAGCTTTCGCGCGTCCGGATGACGATGACAGGCGCGTGTACTAACCGATATACTAGCAAAGACATGGATGACCAACTTGCGCACGCGGGTCCAACGTGCTTCGGCCACGTGCGAAGACGGAACATGGCCAAACAGCATCATCGTTCTAAACTTGATTTTTGGGCGAAACCTTTGAGCTGGCCATGCTGGCCGTCGCGCAGGCTTACAATCCAGACATCGTCCGCCCCCATCTCTTACCCTCCTCGTCGTCGTCCTCGTCGTCCTCGGCGTCGTCCTCATCGTCCTCCTCGTACCGCAGACCATCGACATCAGCTCCAACATCGGCCCGCGCCCAGCAGACACCAACCACGTCGTCGTCGTCCGCCGCGCCGTCGCGCCCCCAGGTCCACGTCCACACACGGACACGGCCACATCCACATCCACATCCACATCCCCAATCACGTCCACCGACGCCGCCGCCACCCACACCGCCAGCGGCGGCAGTCGACATCCACTCGTACCCCGCGCCCGACCTCCTGCGCCTCCTCGCGTCGCTCCTCACGCAGATCGCAGCGACGAACGACTCGCTCTCGCCTCTGCCCTCACCTCCGTCCTCGCCGACTGCGCTGCCCCAGGCGCAGACCCTGAAGCACACGCATACGGCGCTGTGGCCGCGCCTGACGACGGCGGCGAGGGTGGCGCTCACCACGCCCGCGGCGACGCTCACGTTCCATGCGCGCAACGTGCCGACGATATCCCTCGAGGCGTACTTGCTCAGGATCCTCAAGTATTGTCCGACGACGAACGAGGTGTTCCTGGCGCTGTTGGTGTATTTTGACCGCATGAGCAAGTTGAGTGCGGACGCGGTGGGCAGGAGCTTTGTTATTGACTCGTATAATATCCATCGCTTGGTGATCGCTGGCGTTACTGTCGCGAGTAAGTTTTTTAGCGATGTCTTTTATACAAATTCGCGGTACGCAAAGGTATGTCTCTGTGTGTGTCCCCCCTTTGATTATCATCATTAATATTTCAAAATAGGTCGGTGGCCTGCCACTCGCCGAGCTCAACCAGCTCGAACTGCAGTTCCTCCTCCTGAACGACTTTCGGCTCGTCATATCCACCACCGAAATGCAACGGTACGCCGAACAACTTGTTCTCTTCTCCACGACCTCGCAGTCCCCCACCGCCTCTCCCGCGCCCTCGGCGTCCCCGCCCCTGCCCCCGCCGTCGCCCTCACCGCTCGCACCCCACCACCACCACCACCACCACCACCACGTGGTTAACGGCTCACACACGCCGTGTAGTACCGCCGATGCGTGTCGCGGTAATCCCAACCACACTAACCGCGTTGTGGTGCACCCTAGCCACGAGCACGTGTCGTTTGAAGCGGCGTCGTATAGATCGCGAGCCGAAGTAGAGACTGATACGGAGACAGAGGCCGAGGGTGAGGGGGAGGGTGAGGGGGAGGGAGAGGTGGAAACAGGGGCGGAGACGGAAACTGAGGCGGAGACAGAGACGGAGGCTGATACGGAGGCTGATACGTCGACTACGGATGACGAGCCGACGATCCGGCCGGGGAGGGGGAGTGTGGCGTCTACGTCGGACGCGGGGAGTGTGTATTCTGTTGATACTGATGGCGATGCGGACGGCGGGGATGCCGAGGCCGAGGCGGAGGAGACAAGGACGCCTGCGATGTTGCGCCCGCGCCCGCAACCGCAACCGCAAACGCAAACGCAAACGCATGGTAGGAGACGACCGAGCAGGGAGGGGTGTGTGTTGTGGGATACGGGCGATGAGGGCGGGGATGAAGATGAGGGCGGTGGGGGAGACGGGTGGAGTAGTGCTGATGAGGTTGGGGAGGGGAAGGGTAGGGGCAAAGGCAGGAGGGGCAGTGTGGGGAGTGCGAGGGGCCATGTTAGGAAGAGGGTTAGGGGAGAAGGGGAGGCAGGGGATGAGGTTATGCAGAGTCCGTGATTATGATGTGGTTTAGAAGTTTTTTTTTTCTTTTTTCTTTTTCTTTCTTTCCCTTTCTTTCTTGTAATGCATGACTCGTATCTCTGCGCGCAATAATTTTCATTCTTCTTTCTCTTTTCTCTTTTTTTTTTCCCATGATAAACTCGCAATGCGATGGAATTGTTTGATGTTTGAAATTTGAAATTTGATGTTTGATGTTCCATCTTGTAAAAAAAAAGTAAACGCGACTATCCTTCAGTGCGTCACGGCGCGCCACATGATAAAGTTTGACAGCTCGAAAGGAACACGTGTCCCGTGGTCACACCACAACCACCGCGATGGGGCTCCTTCTTTCCCTGTGAGATTGCATGTTCGTGGTTTGCTGTGTCTGGTTTGCTACCCTCGGTCTGCAGGTGAGGACGTGCGTCTACAGCGCCGTTGATTCAATCGGAGGTCAACCACGACAATGCGAGTCAGTCTCAACGCCCAAGTTATGGTTACTAACTCCATACTCTCTGGAAGATTTCGACACACTGACCGTGTGTCGAAGGAGTCTGCCTCGCGGGCACGCTTCGACCGCTATGACCACGACCACGACCCCGGCTGCCTATGCATATACCTGCGTGTATTTTTGCCACGTATTTCATCGGGTGTTCGGAAGTGGGTATCAGGTATCCACTCTGGCTGCTTTTCTCAACTGGGTTTGGAAGTGCCGATTTGCATTGCTGATGGACGGAACACTCACACTCACACTCACACTCACATTCATCTGCTGTCATTGCTGCTTTTTTCTCTCGTCCCCTTTCTTTCTATCTATTGTTGGGCATCAATATTGACAACTTGAACCTTCATCTGGGTCTCTTCTTACTTGCACTTTCTGTTTCGCTTTCTGGCAGTTTGATGTACGTGGTTGAAGTCGCACCGAATCCTGAATAGGAACTTGGATTCTTGTAAAATTACAACTCCTGGTGAAGCCTACGAGAACCAGGCCGAAGCTCACGAGAACAGTGGTTTGAAGGGGAGTGCATAGCAGATATGCATTTAAGTCCAAACCTGGTTTTATGTAAAGAAAAACAAAACAAAAGAAAAAAAAAACGAAAAGGAAAGAAGAGAAACACAATTCAAAGGAGAATGAGGTCATTAACAGTGTAAGTGATTCCTGCGATGGTGACGGAGATTGAGAAGGACGTCTGGAGCTGCTTCCTGTGGACTCTCATCGAGCCGCCTCCCATGATGGAGCCATCGTTCAGCCCGAACTCCATGACAAAGGAGGACGAGTCCGTGATGTAGCCGCTGACGCTGTTGACCAAAGCCGGGGTGCCGAACGGCAGGTGGAAGATTGCTGTCATATCGATTCTTGCCGAAGGAGCCGTACTGGCGAGCTGGACTTGGGCCTAAACGGAGTGGGGTGTTCAGAAGTGTTGTTATGGACTATTGATCCAATGATCCAAGGCTGGTAAGAATGCAGTTACCTCTAGCTTGTCAATCGCGATTTTGCAGGGCATATCAGGAGTTCTTGGCCTGAGCAAGAATCCAACTGTTTTGCCGAACGTGGCTGTTACAGTGAACCTTTCAACTACTGGGTCGAGCGTCTCGATTGCCCCTTAGAGTTTTGCATGAGTTCAAGGATGTGGATCCTGTAGATCTATGGACAACTTACGGGGGAAACCTATAGGAACGCACGAGAGTCAGTCAACGAGACTCCTCGTCAAGGCAACAGGCTCACTGTTAATATCGTGGTCTACTGGGGTTGGATCAAAAGGATAGTCTTTGGGAATTGGGAGGTCGGACATGTTGGCAAGCTATGCGAGTGACCAGATAGTAAAGACTCTGGTACACTGAAGGTAAAGTGCTGTTGGAAAGGGAGCTGGTTCTGCAAGCGTTATTTATACGTTTATTTAATCATGGTCGATAATGATAGGTATTAGTGTTTATCCACAGCCTCATTATTTACATGAGCTGCAGGGGCCACGAGACGTACGTTTCGGGCTTGAATGACTTGCAGAAACCAAAAACAGATCTTACTAGAGAACCAAGTATTTGAGTTTGGAAAATGGTTCACCTCTTTCTTATCCAGGAAGCGACTAAGTGGTTTGATCATGGTAATGCCTTCATTCCAGAAGGATAATTATTGAACAGGCCGTTAGAATATTAAAACTGCGGATTTGGTTGGGATGTTGAATGTCCCAACAGCTATATATTAGTGTGTTCTTGTAGTTGCCGGGGGCATATCATGACTAAATGTTGCGCGGCCTTTGTTATCCTGCACCTTATCTTTTTTCATGCTCTTCTTTCTTACATGTTTCCCTCCCCTCGACTCATTCTGCTTCTCGTGCGTAGGCCCAATATGCTCTCTATAATTGTTGTTACTGCGGCGAGGCAGAGGCTAACAGGAGAAAGCGAGAGTTTGGGAAGGGAGGGTGGTCGAAGGTTTTTGATGGGTCGATCAGTATTTGATTCGTGATATTTTGTTTTATTTCATGTAATTATATATTGTCTGTGCCAAAACCGGCACCTGTAAATAATGTATTTCTTTACATTACATATTAGTCTTATTCTAGAAAATAGCATTAGCAATGACTTGTACTAAAACTCCCTGTCAGCAAGATCAATGTCTGACTTTGGAAGCCCTACTTATATACTCTCATCATCTGGTGCATATGTTAATTTCAGATTTCTAATCTTTGATATTCACTCCACTTATTATGTATATGTATGCTGACTCACATTCACATATGTTTCACAACTGTGTTTACTATATAAACTTGTTACATCCTGGAATGCAAATCATCTTTTGATATTATACTCCAAGTACTGTCAGGTTCTGCTGATGATGGGAGCTTCCAGTGGCAAGAGAGTCCTTACTAGGCAGACTCAATGTTTGCAGAGTCTGTTCCTGAACCTGCAGAGTTCATGGGTAAAATCCAGGGTTCTTTTAGAGAGATGGGCTGACTTTTGGGGACTTAGTGTGAGGATTCTGGAAGTAAGGGCACAGGTGTAGGAGTCCAGAGTGTCAGGGTCTGAAGGGGGTTGAATGAGAATGAATGGAGTTGATGGGACACAGAAAGACCAAGAGAAGGCCAGGAAAAGAGTTGAGGGGAAATCAATGGAGAACTTCTTAGAGAAATTGGAGAAACACCTGCAGAAATAATGAATAAACTAGGCAATGGACAAGGTATCAAGTTTACAGGCAAACCAAGGCAATATGGGGCAACAGTTAGGCGATATCAAGACTACTGTAATGAGTTGCTATTTACTGGTTAAGTATCAAGGGTAGAGTGGGACCTGGAGGTTGTGCAGGTCAGATCTAAGGCCCCAAAACAGCCAGGCTCATGTAGCATATTGTGTGGGCATTGGGATGGTGTTGGGTCAGCTGCAGGCTTGTGGTAGTGGGTGGTGGTGTTGATGGTGGGGTGCCAATAGCAGGTGTCAGAGCTAATGTTGCAAAGTACTCAATGTTGGGCATCAGGTCCAATTAGTGGTAGTGTTCCAAATTGGCCTGCTGGGTGTTAGATATGATTAGATAGTGCATGCATGACATGGGCTGGCACTTGATGGAATTGCAGTTGGTCATCCTGGCTGAAGATGGTTGGGAGTGGGTTGGAGTGGTTTCTGGGACAAGAGCAGGAGGGGTTCTGGGGCAGAAGAAAGGTTATGTGAGTGGGTCATGAAAAGTACATTGTTATTATATTTATTAAACTAATAAATGGTCTTTTGATTTTGTACTCCAGATTATTGTATTATTATACAAATAATACATTATTATAACTGTGCTGCATCACTCCCTATTTCATTCTTTCTCCAGTTTTTCTTTTTATAATTTTCTTTTGTACTCCTGCTCTGGTCCTACCTATTGGTCATAGTTTTAGCCCTTGCACTGCACTGGTTCTCTGTTTGTAATTCTGTAAGAGTGACCTTCAGGAGTTGCAGCTAATCACACAACTAGCAGAAAGGGATCCAAAGTTGTATTAGAAGGTAGGTACAATAGTAATAATAACTAATCAATCACCTAGCAGAGGGGAATCCAAAGAGAACAAGTCCAAGGTTCCTCCAAGCCAGAAGTCCAAAAATACTGCAGGAAGTTGCATGACCCAATTAAGTAACTGACTGTTGGGGCATGTGCTGACAAGGCAGCCATTGAAACCAAGGCTGACATAATTGGTTGCTGGGGCTTGAGCTGACATAAGAAGGAAACAAGGTAAACAAGAGTAGTGATAGTGAATGAAAATGAAAAGAAGGAATAGAACTGAAGAAACAGGGAGTCCTCTGACAAATTCAGACAAGTGTTGACTTTCTGATACTTTCTTTACACCCTACTCTTTCTCCAGCTATCTTCTATATAATTTTCCTTTATGCCTTTTCTCAAACCCTGCTTCATTTGCTCTATATCTGTAAGAGTTAGTTAAGTACCACAAGTAGAATCATAATTTGTATTATGATGCCAGCAATTTTCCTAAGACACATTTGTAACTCCACATATTGTGAGACCTCATGCTGCTGACCCCCTTTTTATCATAGCTTCTCTGAACAAGGCTTCTTAGAAGCATGAGGATAAAAAAAGACTCATTGAATTCTTCTATGATTGCAGATAGTACAAATGCTTACTTGAGATTGTCTCATCTGAATGCTAAAAGCACTCTCCTAGCTGTTAAATAGATAGTCCAGTCATGCAAGCATATTTGAAAATAGAAGCTTGTTTTTCAAGTGTGATTTGTTTTGAATCAGAAAGCCCCAGATAGTGTGCAATCTGGCTACAAAGGCAATGAAAATTTGAAGCCAAACACCAAAAACTGAGTGATTGAAACTAGGATGGCCATAAATCAGTTCATTGACCCAAGCTTCTCTACTAAGTGCTGAATGTTGATTGCAGAAATACTCAGTCCATGTAAAATAGACTGTATACCAATGTGTACCTGTTGTTCACAGAGATACTATATATCATAAGTATAGTATCCATGCTAATAAGTATTTGAGATATATCTCAGTCCATGTAAAATAGACTGAAGTATGCCTGAATCTTTAATCTGATCTATGTACTCTAGTGCATCCTATATCTGTCTATAATATCATGCACTCATAACACTGCATCTTGCACAACTCTCTTTTAACACTTCTACTGAGTCAGCAGACACATCATGTTTTGTATAATTGGAGAACTTTGCATGATTTCTGAGCTAGTAGTGTTGTAAAGATGTCAGCTAGGTTCTCCTCACTCAGGATGTAGCTTAAGTTGATCTTGCCATGTTTGATGAGTGGGTAGTGGCAGCCTTGAATCACTCAACATGCTTCTGGCAAAGTTCAGCATGGTTCTTCTGTTTGGCTATGCTGTTTGCAGATGAAAACCTAGAGTCTCATATATGATACCCCTGTTGGCACAGTATTTCTTCCACAGATTATCCACAAACTCTGTGATGCCATTGGTTCTGATCAGCTTGATGCAAAAACTGATTTAGTTTTTCACCCTGATATCAAAGAATTGCAAGTACATAATTGTCAACTCCTTTATTTTGTTTGCCAGATACCAGGCATCAGTCTCTGCTTTGCCATAGTCTGATGTGACCATCATCCAAGGCTTTCTCTTGGTGGTTGGCATTCTAGCAGGACTCTACAGATTAAAGGCAATGTGCTCATATGATATGCATCCAACTGTGACTTCAGCATTGAACAGGCATTGTGAGTTTTTCCTCATAATACAATCTTCATATTTGTCCTGGACTAATATTTTTGTAATGCTCATGCTCTTGACCATGCTGTTTTGTGCTATACTGTGGATCATGCTCTTGCTGATGTGACTAAAACATTGGTGCCATGTTCTCATGTTCATGAGACTGTTTAGGGACTGCATAGCTATCACTATCAGCAATTTGATGAACCTGACTTCATACATCATGCTTGAGAGTTTTGCAGGGGTGATGTGCATGAATGGAATGCCTCATTGATTGTAGAATGTTGTGCTGATATTCTCAAACATGCTTCCAGTGAACAAAGTAGTCATATCCTCATCTTCATCTAGTATTTTATGTATTCCTCCTAGAACCCTTTACCTCTGCATCCACCATCCCTGATTGCATCTCTTTCACCTCTACACCTTCAATTAACGTTATCCCTGATCAACTATGTGACATTGTAACCATCATCAATAGCTGAAAAGTTGGATGATATGACTACTTTGTTTACCAGAAGCACCTACCAGACTCAGAAAATTCATGGGTCACTTTCTCAGACATCCTGACAACAATTCACAAAACTCTTGAACATTGGCATTAACAAAATCCATGATGTCCTTGCTGTCATGACCCTCTCCTAGCACCCCTCCTAATGCCTCTCCCAACAACCCCTGGAGCCCTGACCTTTCCCAGAACCATCCTCAACAACCGCACCCCTATTACCCAGCAACACGCCACTATCATGCACATTCCCAGGCCATCATGCATCATTCTGGGCCATCACACAGATCACCTGGCCATCCTGCATCATTTTGGGCCATTACACAGCTCACCCAGCCATCACATATCATGTAAATCACCTAGCTATCATGCATCACACCACTGCCCAAACCCTCATCAATCTTGTGGACCACCTGCACAATCTTCTCAATATAGCAGACCTCTGCCCTACTACTACACATAGAATTTCCAGAGCCACCCTGGAACCCTTTTCAGACCATACCCTTCCCTGTCTATAGTATAGAAAGACCATAGATAGCTCCCATATACATTAGTCTCAATATTAAGAATAACAATCTGTGTCTCTGTCTGTCTAAATTCTCTGTCTGATTTCCTTTTGTGCTTGCTTTAGTCTCCTCATGCTTGCCTTAGTCTCCTAGTTTGGCACACATGTCATCAACTAGCATGCACTATGCCTATTAACTTGCTTTTATCTCATCACTTGAACTTCTCTGTTGACTCAATGCCCCAACCTCCATTCAGCTCTGGAGTAAGTCCTTTAACCCTGGGACTTACTTGTCTCACCTTCTCATGCTCTGAAACCCATCCTGGAGCTCTCAATGCTGCATCTATGTAGTTTGGCACTTGCTTGCACCTCGTAAGGTTTTTGCTTACTAGAAAAGGCCCCTGGGTTAGCAGAACTTGACACTCACTCACCCCAAATCAATTTTGATCAAAGACCCAATGATAACACTATTCTATCAGGACCTATTCCCTTCACAGGATAGTCAGTCTATCATCCTGTCCAATCACTCTCTCCTCCTCCAGCACTGCCTCAACATGATTTTGAACCTCCAATCCAAACCACTACATGCTCAGGCCAAGTCGCATATCTACTGAAGTCCAAAGACTATGCTGACTTGATCCTCAAGAGGGGATAATGTCACAATTCTTGCAACAAGTCAAATCCAGTATCCAAGATATGACCCACTCTGTCTTGCTTCCATATGATTCTTAGTCTCTTTTTTCTTCCAACCCACTTCTCAATACAACTTCTCCTATAATACTGTCTACTTACACATTTTATTTTCATGAGTAACTCAATTTCTTAAACTTCTCCTTAATTCATTACTTACTCTTTTTTCTTGCACCTAATCAAGATTACTATATAATCTCTTGTATTTTGCCTACCAAACTTTGTAAATTCAACACAGTTGTTCTCTCTGCTTAATTCTTGAACTCTCATCTTAATAACTTATCACCATTTTGCAGCCTTTCTTTACAGTGAGCTAATGGATATCAAATTGTGGTTTAGGTTAGAGGCATGCAACGCATTTTCAAGCTTGGGCTTGACTATTCTATCATAGGCTATATGCTTTCTGACTCTGCCTGAGTTGGCAATGTAGAAGGATCCACCTCTCTTAGTCATCTGTCCTGATGATTTCTTCAAGCCAAGAGCTGAATATATTTTGAAGCCTGCTTTATGAATGAAGAAATGGTGGCTCACTGCTGAATCAGCATAGGAGGTTATTTTTCTGGCCTCTTTAGGCTTGTTAGCTAATATAGTAAAAGCCAAGCACTAAGAGTTTGTCCTATCCTGTTGATCTTGGAGCCTTTTCTAATAAAACAACACCCTTACAAGGCAGACTCAAGTGCTGAACTACATGTACTTTGGATATTGGATGCTCTGAGATGTGGTCCAGGGTGCAAGACATTGAAATGGGCAAGTCTGTGGTTGAACAACTTGCTTTGGGATTCAGGAATTTGAGCTAGGAGGAGTCAAGTTAAGGATGGAGTTCCTTGACAAGATGGGTTTGTTTTGAGTGGTGTAGTGTGTGCCAGTTGATGGAGTGCATGCTGAACAAGTATTGACTGAGGCCAGCATAAAAGAGACAAGAGATAGCAATCACAAGAAAAGAAACATAGAGAGTTTATTGTAATATTGAGATGAAAATACATCTGAGCTATCTATGATTATTATATACTATGATGATGATGCCCAAAAGTAGATTAGTACTATCACAAATACAAATACTAACTCCAAATATGCATTGGACATGCTAAGATACAAGGAGTTCCAGGCAGGGTTCCAAAGGACATGCCAAGAAGTATTGCAAGTGTGGCAAGTATATGCAGCAAGTGGCTTAGTGTGCTAGGAGACAATTTGGTTTATAAATGTGTTCTAATCCAAGTTATCAGTGAAGAAATAAATGTGTAGTGTTTTTGATGGGCTTTTAAAAGGTTAGCTTAGCATATTCCAAGCTTGAATACCTTGCCATAGTTGCAAAGGCATGTATTTTACCAAAGGCACCAATAATGGTGGCATAGACACAAAGATAGAGAAACATTGCAAAGAAAGTGTGGCAAGAGAAGTGAGCTAAGAAAATGCAGTAAAGACACATAGCAAGAGTAATATTAGTGAGTAAAACTAAGAGGGTGATTAAAGGGGACTTGATTCAATGCTATTACTGTGCTAAGCAGCACTAAAAGACAGTGAACTAGTAAGAATGTAAATGAACACTACAAATTAAACTATTTAATATGAAGTCCACAATTAAGCTGTCCATAAAAGTTGGGAGGTGGTGCTAAGTGATGTCAGGTGCCAAGATGAAATGCCAAGCTGTTACACACCAACTATATAGTAATACACTTAGACATGTTACAGATGGAGGTCATAGGAAGGAAAGTCACCTTGGTATGTGCAATTAAATCATTCTAGGCAGCATTTGATGGCCTTGCAGAACAACAAACTTCTCTCATCAATAATAGCACCAGTGATGGATAGATTTACATATGATGGATGGCATCAAAATGATAAGAACTAATGTCCTTTAGTAATAGCAGCATTTAGTGGTATGAAATGATGAAGATTCTCTATAACAAACAGCTTGGCATTTCACCTTAGTGCTTGATGTCACTTAGTGCTACTTGCCAACTTGGTATGGACAGCTTGATTGTAGACTTCACATTAAATAGTTTAATTTGTGACATTTACTTACATTTTGACCAGTTCACTGCTCTTTAGTGCTGCTTAGTGCAATGGCAATGGTGAACTCTTTCTAGTATAAATACTTACTTTTTGTCAGTAGTATCAGAAAATCAAGTCCCCTTTGATCACTTCTACTTCAGATCTCTTTTGGCACATTTAAGCTATAAATTGCCAACATTTGTTTTGCTGCGTATTCTTGCTGCATTTCCTTAACTCCCTCATTTTGCTGCTTCACTTGCCATCTCTATTGACTTTTGCATTACGTCACCATCATTAATGCTCTCAGTACTTTACTTGCTTTTGCAAATAAGGCAAGGCATTCATGCTTGGATATGCTAAGCAGCCTTTTCAAGAACTCACTACAAAATACTAAACTATCTCTTTCTCATACTGAATATCTGTGTTAGAGCACCTATCAGTTGCCACATACTCTTGCTACACATTTTCTCATTTACCTTTCTGCAAACTCTTTTTGCTGAACTCTAAACACCTCTTGGCACATTCTTTAGGACCTGTCAGATTCTGCTGACCTGAGAGCTTCTTCCAAGAAGCAATGCTTTTATGAGGCAAACTCAAGTGCTGAGCTATATGTACTAAGATGTCAAATGCTCTGGGATGTTGTCCAAAGCACAAGATGGCATAATGAGCAAGTTCTGAAGTTGGAAACTCACTCTAAGGCTGATGGGGGTTGGCCTAGGGCAAGGGTTGAGTTGAGAAAGGAATTTCTTGATGAGACCAGAGTAGGTATTAAGCATGAAGTGCATGCCAATCAATAGAGTGTGTGCTGAATGAAGTTAGACAGAGAGCAAGCATGAGAGTGATGAGAATTGCAAGCACAAAGGAGAAACACAATTAAAGTTAATGTAATATTGAGACTAAGGTACAGTGGAGCTACTTATAGTCCTTATATACTATGGGTTCAAGGTCTGACTATCTAGAATAGTCCCAGAAACTCTGTGTGGCAGCAGGCTGGAGGGGCAGCTGTATTTGAAGAGATTGCATAGGCAGCCTGCAGGATCAACAGAGATCTGTGTGCTCAGCATTGGGCATGATGTGTGATAGCTGAGTGATGGCTGGGTGCTATTCAGAGGGCAGCAGTCTGGGATGTGATGCTTGATTGTCAGGCTTCTGCCAAGTGATGTGAGTGATGGTAGGCATGTTCTGGCATCAGGGGGGGAGCAGCATATGCCATAGCTGGCAGAAGTGTTGTGTGAGGTTTCTGGGGATGGTGGGTTCTGGGGGTGGTGGGGGTCTGAGGAAGCATTCAGGGGGGAGTTGTGACAGGAACCTGCCCAGACTCCTCATAACTTAGCACACTCAACACATAATTCTGGTTTAGTACCTGTAATTGTGACAGTACTGACCCACTTCTGGGTGTCATCACTATGACCTAAATTTGTAATCTATTTCATGTGCCACATGATGTGATTGGTGCACTTAGCCCTTATAGAGGCTGATTAACAGGTATGTGGTCTAGGTGTCTAAAGTGGTTCCAGGAATTCTATGGGTGGCAGCAAGGTGGGTGTACAGCTGTATTTGAGGAGATCATGCAGGCAGCTTGCAGGATTAATGGAGATCTGTGTATCTGGCTTTTGGTATAATGCATGATGGCTAGGTGATAGCCAGGCACTGCTCAAGTGATTGTGGCATGTGGCATAATGCTTGATGGCCAGGTGTCAGCTGAGTAATGCATGTGATAGCAGGCATGATCCAGGTGTAATCTGGGCATAAGGAGTAGTAGAAAGGTTGGTATGCATCAGAGCTGGTGGAGAAGCTGTGTGGGTGTTCTAGGGAGTTTCCAAAGGTGGTTGGAGGCCTTGGAGGAGGCTTCTAGATGGGAGTCATGACAGAGTTCACATTGTAGTTGGCCAATATGATTGTGGAGTTGTGATATTGAGCTATTGTTGAAAGGCATTCCAAAGAATATTTAAGTAATTTCAACATAAGTCTTCTTCTGAGTTATCTAGCAAGGAAAGAACTAAGCACTGCAAGCTATGTAGTGCTAGAAATACTTATTGTATTGTCATCAGAAAAATAGCAGGAGATAAATATGGAAATGAGTAAGGTCAAGCAAGCAAGAGAGATGACTCTTCTAGCAGACAACTCTAGGGCAGTATGGGCTATTCTCTTGAGTTTAGTACTATTAGAGGTTACTGATAGTCTTTAGGCAGGACTAAGTATTTATAAATAAATGTTGTTAGGCTGTGACTACACAAATAAGTCACTCATAACTAGGAGTCCTTTACTTAAAAGTGCAAAGATGTAGCAACTACTCCAACAGCATACCTAGAGGTGGATTACCCATTAAAGAGCACATAGAAGGACTAATTTAAGAGACAGATATCAAGGAACATAGTGTCAGAGTGACTGCAAGGGCAACCTCTAGAGGCTATGGCTCAGTCACATAGTTAGCAGAGGAAAATCCAAAGTATTTTAGAATACCAAATTAATAGTACAGTAACAACTATTCACCTGGCAGATAGCGATTCAAGAGAAAAAGTCTAAGAATTCTAATGCCCAGGTTGGCAAATTGACCAAAATAAACCACAGGAAAAATAACATTGTGATGGAGATTTATCCATTACAATGTCATATTACATTATTGCTAAAAATGGAAAAGTATTGCCAAAAATAGAAAGAATAGCAAGGGAATAGAAGGAATAGTCTCCTGACAGTGACTAGCAAACTTGACTTTGTAAAGCATGAAATGGTAGCAACTAGCAAAACATTAGGTAAAAAATTTGCAAGTATAATGGCTGGCTTGACTATTTCCAAAGTAACTGCAAAAACTATAGAACTTAGAAAACACAAGAGGTAATAGCTGACATAGACATAGAGAAGCACAAGGAGGTAGTTTTTCAAGGTACATCTTCAAGTAGGTGCTAGTGCTATTTCCTTCAATATAGCTTATATCAATCAGTAAGATGGAAAATATCTTTAAAAAAATAAGGCATATGAGTAGAAAGTACATTAGCCCATTATTGCAAGAGTAAATGCTTTTTTTTCATTAATATCAAATTATTTGCCAAGATAGATTAGTGCTACTTTTTGTGAGTAGCCTGCAAAATCTGAAATAACAACCAACCCTTAAAGTCTTTTAGAACTGAATGCAAATAGCATAGTGATGCTAGAGTATAGCTAAATTCTTTTTTGGTGGAAAACTATTGCTAATGTCTGGTATTTAGAAATGGTATTACCCAATTGTCCCATTAGCTATGCCAATTGCTTGAAGAAAGTTGCTTCTTGGTATGTAATTAAGCACAGTTGACTAAACAAATGCTAATGAGTAATGAATCAGGTGCTAAGAAATCAGGTAGAATGACACCTCTTTGCTAGTACTTTCAAACTATAGTTGGAAATTGACTCAAGTATTGCTAGAATAATTGGAATTAATACTAGGTATATAGTCAATGGTGCTGTAATGGTGCATTCAGGGGATATTACCCATCTTTTGCAAGTTGGACCCTGCATTTATGAGGCAGCTATTGGCATAGTGGCCTAGCTGTCCACATGTGAAGCACATTTCCACTAGGCTGGCATTCTCTGAAGGCCCCTTTCTGTCTGTGCTCAGCTACAAAGGACAGTCCATCTTTGTCAGGGAACTACTATTTCACTGCTACTTCTTCACTCCTCAGCCTTGCTCTCTACTCTCTGGACACTTCTCAACCTTGCTCTCAACCCTCCAGACCTCTATCTACTTAGTTTGAGGGACAGCACATGCCACACTTCTGGGATTTACTCGGTCTGAGGCCAAACTCTCTCAAGCATCAACTTGAGCTGAGTTTCAAAAGAGGGAGTATTTCTGACCAACTTGCCATTATTTACTCCCTCTTTTCAAACTCAGCTGCACATGTGACCTTAGCATGTGACCTAGACCTGGAATCCAGACATGTGACCTCAAGCAGTTGATTTGGACATGTGATTCTTACATGTAACTTATATATCATGCGATTTACTTTTATTTTCTGAGCACCTAGCAAGGTGAACACATAGACTTGTTTTCTTTGGATCTCTCTTTGCCAGGTGTGTAGTTGTTATTGCTTACTTTTATTACTTATACATACACTAATACACTTTGGATCTCCTTTTGCCAGCTGTGTGACTAAGCCATAGCTTCCAAAAGTTGCCCTTACAAACTCCTTCATCCTGTCAGAGGATGGTCATTCCCCTTCCTTACTGTGTGTGTGCTGCACCATGAACTGGTTATTGCAGTTATCATCTATTTTGGACCATTTGGCCAGGAATGTCCAATCTGCTGGGTGTGTAGAGGTGCCATTTCTATATGGGGGCATTTACTTGCCCCCCAATGTCCAGTCTACTGCTCATAGTAGTTAGTAGTCTTGAAAGACTGCTTATACTAGTTGGCATAAGCCACAAACTCCTCAACATTGTTTACCTCTGGGAACAATCTGTTCTCTCTGATCAGATAGCAGTGCATGTCTGCTGGTATTCCATTGAGGAATGATGATATGTGGATAGTATGAACCTGGTTTAGAATCAAATTGTAGTAAAAGTGGCTATGAGGCATGACTGGCACACTTGAAAAGGTGTCTAGCTGGAGTACCTACCAGAAATGTCCATAATTACCGCACCTTACCATACTGTAGGACCTAGAATGCTATAGCTCATATGTTAACTTGCATAAAATAGGTCTTGAAGGAAATAAAAAGTTGCATTCATTCATTCATTCTCTTCAACTCAACGCTACACTTTAGAAACAAGTAGCTAGGACCTGCCTAGAACTTCCTCTGCACTTTGCAAGCCCAACATGAAACAAAGCTAAGTGCAGCTTACTAAGAAAGCAATTAGCTAAATTTTGGGCATATCAATAGTCACTGCGGGTGCTGGAAAATGTTTCCATTGGAAAAAGTGTAAAAGAAACATGTTATGCCATTTCTTTGTCAGCTTTTTCTTTTGGAAAAAGGCATTTTCCATTGTCTAATGCCTTTTTCCCTTTGAAATATGTGCCCTGGAAATGGCATAACATGTTTCTTTTTCCCTTTTTGCAATGGAAACATTTTCCGGCGCCCGCAGTGAGTCTTATCCAAGGTCTGCTCCTATAAGCTCATCTTATGAGCTACTGTCAGGGAATCCACCTTTATTCCTTCTTCTCACCCACTAATCCTTCTCTGGCCACTCCTGCTATAATTTTCCTTTATGCATTTTCTCAAGCCCTACTAGCTGGTACCACTTTTAGGACTTATCATTGAGCATAACTTAGCAGTGTCAATGTCTAATGCTGCTAGGGGTAGGCAAATCTATTCTCATGCTAGATAAAGTAGGGGGACAAAACACTGCTATGGGCAGGTTAAAAACTGTGCCATCAAGTTTGCAAAGAATTTAAGTGCTTCATTAGTTCTAGAAAACAGTAATTAAAGGCCTGAGGTACCTAGGGCACATTTCTTTGTTATTGGTAACCTCTATTTCAGAATTATGCATGAGCATTAGTGAAAAGTTATAGTCCTGCATGGTGGTATTGTGTTTAGTTCTGAATCAGAGAGTGGCTTTGTGACAGGTGGTAAAAACTGTTTTATGAAGTTTGTCAAGCTTTTTAGTGAAGTAGATGAGAGCTTTAATGATAGGAGCACCATTGTCACTAATGATTCCTTGGAGGACTCTGATAAGCCTCTATTTGGGCTAGGCACACCAACCATACGGTATGACACCTAGGCAGGTCACAGATGAGGTCACAGAAAGAGAAGTCACTCTGGCATGCATGATTAAACCATTCTAGGCAGTATCTGATAGCCACACACAGCAACAATCTTCTCTCATCAATGATAGTGCTGGTGATGGACAAATTGATAAGTGATGGATGGCATCAAGAATGATAAGAACTGATGTTTTTTAGCAATGGCAGTGCTTAGCAATATAGAATGATGAAGATTCTTTATGACAGACAGCCTGGCATTTCACCTTGGCACTTGACATTGCTTAGTAACATTTGCCAATATGGTATGGACAGCTGAATTGTGGACTTGACATTAAATAGTTTAATTTGCAGCGTTCACTTACATTCTTTCTAGTTCTCTGCCCTTTAGTGCCACTTAGCACAATGGTGACAGTGAACTCTTTCTAGTATAAATACTTACTTTTTCTGTCAGTAGCATTAGTGAATAAAGCTCCTTTGATCACCCTACACTGCAAATTTTTCATGGTGCATCCTAAAAAGCTATAAGTCACCAACATTTATTCTGCTGTGTTCTTGCCACAATTTCCCTTAGAGCACAATTCTCTTGCTACTATCTTTGCCAACTCTCTCAACTACCACATTATGTTGCTATCATTGGCACTCTTGATACTATACATGCCTTTGCAACTATAGCAAGGCATTCACATTTGGAAAGCTGCTAAGCAATATTTTACACATATCAAATATAAAATACTAAATTATCTCTTCTTGCTGCTACACATCTGTGTTAGCACATCTCTTGATTACCGCCCTCTTTTGCTGCAAAATAAACACCTTTTGGCATGTTTTCTGGGACTCTGCCTGGACTTCTCATAACTTGGCATGCCCAACACAATTACAGGTCAAGTATCTGTAAGTGTGACAGTACTAAACTACTTTTGGGCATCATCAGCTCCCCATTTGGCAGATAATGTCTTTAAAAAGCTATTCAGTGATAGCATTGGTATTTTTGCATTGTACCATTCAAAACTCAGACTTGACTCATTACAGTAGTCTTGATATTGCTTAACTGTTGCCCTGTATTGCCTCAAAATTGCCTGTAATCTCTGTTCATTAGCTAATTCTCTTCTCACAATCTATTTTTGCATCTTTTCTGTTTAAGTCTCTCAATCTCTCTAAGAACTCTCGACTTTTCTTTGAATTCCTTCCCAGTTTCTCTCTTGGTCTCTCTTTGTTTTACTAGCTTCTCTCACCCTCATTCAAAACTCACTCCAATACCTGCTGCTGGTTCCTGTACTCCTTTGCCTTACTTTCAAAACCCACTAAGTCCCCAGAGATTTCTCTACCCCATTACAAAGTTCTAGACTTTCTTCTGTGAGCACAGTAAGTTCAGAATTGTCCTACAGAAGTCAAATTTGCTTAGTAAGAACTTGCTTGCCACAGGAAGCCCTCCATTATCAGTGGAACCTGATACTTTCCCAGTCAGGAAGTATGACATTTCCTGGACTTGGTCCTTCTGCAAGATCTGCTTTTGTAGCCCAGTCTTTCATGGGTCCTTTTGTAGTAGCATTACTCACAACTATGGAGAGCTCAAGTGATTAAGCTGAGGGGTTCCAGTAAATGTGTGTTGTAACAAGTGAGTGAGTAGTTTTGAGTTTGAATGTTTAAAATATGAATATGTAATGTTTGCAGTGACAGTACACTTAGTTCTAGCCTGTAAACTAGAATAAACTATTATTTGAACTATCTAGTCACCGCTTCTATAATAGATAAGTTTGTTTGTAGTGTAGATAGCAAATTTTAGATGTAGAGAAATTTTGTAAAATTGTAAGTAAGTTTTAAGGGAAAAGATCAGGGAAGTAAGTACCAACAATTTTACTGATCAGGCTGATTACAGTGTAATTGGGTCTAGGCTCTACATATGACTTCTAATGAATGTTTCTTAGAAAAAAATCTTAATATTTTCCTAATTAATACAGGATTATGCTGTACTAGAGAAATACTGTAAATCACATGACCTATTTTTGACTTTTCCAGGATTTTCTACTATTCCCTGAAGTGTTTACTAATCCAGCACTAGTGGACTATAACCTGTAATACTTCTGGCAGCCAATACTTTGAAAAAGTGGGAAAGAAATGTGCTATGCCATGCACATATTTATGAGAGAAAAGGTTTGAGATAATGGAAATTTTCTTTTTTCAAGGCAAAAATGTGACAAAGAAAGAGTATGACACATTTCTTTTTTGCTTTTTCTGTTTGAAACAGTTTCCAGCACCAACAGTCTTCAGCATTGTGTGGCACACTTGCTGGAAATTCTCAAATCAACTTATGTTGCAAATATGTTACCATTTTCAACTAACATTATAATAAGAAAAAGGATAAAAATGCCTGAGAAAAATACAGGGTAAGTGTTCCTCAAAGGAAATGATTAAGTTTTCCATAATGTTTCTTGTAGAATAAGGTTCAAAAAAAGGTATTATTATTAGTTTGGAAAAAAAAAAAATAGAAAATATGAATTATTGTTTCTTAGCATTAAAAAACTTTTTACATGTTTGCTGAAGAAAAATCATTCATAAACTAGGTGACAGGTTTCCTAATCACTTTTTTCAAAGGAAACAGGTTTGGATGCTAAAATTGATAGTCTGTAATATCCTGAAATCAGCAGCCCAAACATTTCTGGTTCGCAATACATAACGTTTAGAATATCTCATTTGAGTAAGACTATCAATTCTAGCAGATATCCAAGCCTCACTAGTCCTTTCCATCTTCGAACATCTTCATACTATGACAGGAGTGACAGGAGTGTAAATGAGTGACAGTCGACATAACAATTCAGAACCCATTCTTGAGAAGACTTAGCACAGTACGAATCGGCGAAATCGGTAAAAGCTCGCAGCTAGCCATACCAGCATGTACAGCCCAATCAATATACAGGGGAAAGGAGATCATGGACCAAGTGAAAACCCAGACATATCCAATAGTCCGGGATACTATGGTTGATGGTTTAATGCCCAGTCGCGAAGCGGTGCCAATAACTATATCTTCCACTACAATGGCCAAAACCTGTGCGATGAAAAACGGGAAAGAGGCACCAAGATAGTTCCATCCTACCATTGCATCCCCAAATGAATGCATCATCCCAGAAACAGTAAATCCAATGAGCAACTGGGTATATGAAGACAACAGTGATCCTTTTCGGCAGCCGAAAAATTGGGCCACAGACTTCCCAATAGCCGAGAGATACTGTCTTGCATTGAGCAAGGAGTTACCTAACGCAGTTACAGAAAACATACCCGTCTCATCATCTGATGCCATGTCCGACTGATAAAACATCAGTGAGATCAGGTATAAAACATGTTGAAGATCCATGAGCATACCCCCAAAAGTTCCGCACAGTATAAGCAACACTCCATTTCCCAAAAGGATCAGGCCAGTCAGCTGGTGTTGAGCAGCCCAGTGCCACACTGATAGCACTGATCTGATAGTACTGCATCCGTACACCTGCATGCGGCGTCGACATCCATGCAATAATGTTCATACATCGGTACAAAATTCCTTGAGATGTAATTGATGTCTTTTCAAGTCCTGTTGCGGAGCTGGAGAACAATGGATTCGTATGGATGAATGTCTGGGCAGCATCCATGATGAAAAAGCATGCAATTGCGCGTGTCATACGTGAAATGATGAAGGAGCCTCGTTTCATGTTAGGCCGATTGGGAACATAGGGTGTCTTCCATACAGCGTGAGCAAGCTGAAACAGAGGAACAAAGTACGAAAACGAACGAGATAATTCCAACCAATACCACGAGGTGAATGTATGATACATATGGCCCAGAATGTTCTTTTAGGAAGCGAACGAGTGCGAGGATCATCATGGTCCGAGGAATGCCGGTATTGTCGAAGGGGCTCAGCCAGAAGGAGCAAATGGAGGGCTGTAAAGAACTGGCCGCCAATCGTAGAACCGATCGAATAGTCCTGCATCTTGTCGCCTGTTGTGTAATGAAGACCTTGGTAAGATACTAGAGCAAACACGACGAAGGCGGCGATGCGTGATTTTTTGGACAAGTCTAAGGCTAAAGCCAGCGCCAAAAAGATGTCGGGTAACACAAGGAACGTAACGAAAGGTAATGGCGGTCGTGTATCGACAGCAGGCATGACCTCAACGTGTAACGTTAACTAACTTCACTGCTAGGGGGAAAATGTAGAGCAAGGTCGAACCACTCTTCAAATCAGAAATTCGGATCGGAGAATGCCTACGCAACGTGTCTGACAAATTGTGGCCACATCACAAATGACGAGTGTGAATGCTCAGGTTGTATGTCACTAGAAAACAACGTAGGATGTCTCCACCCTAACTCGTGTGTAAGTAGAGCAAATGAAATGCTTAATTCCATCCCGAATAAATGGAACCCCAGAGCAGAGCAAACGGACGATAAAATAGACCGTAGGGTTGTGAATAATACAGAAGACGAAATTCCAACTGGGACCCCCTTCGAAGTCAGGTTGGCCACGGAGGGTACCGTGGCTGACATATTCAGGATCTTCACAACAGGCCCAGTACATAATCAAGTTTTCCTTCTGCAAGAGAATGATCAAATTATCCCTCCACTAGTGGCACATATTGGCAGTAGAATAAGGCTCACAAAAGAAAATCAAGGGTGTTATGTAATGGGTGCTGGTGTATACTTTGAAGATAGGCATGACCTGAATGCCTGTGAAATGTGGCTAGGAAAAGCGGACGACCCTAAGAGAGATAGTACCCTTCTGGCTGTACTACTAACGTCTTTACGAACTGGTACAAGGACTCCGCTTACAATCAAAACCAGATCCGGAGATGCAATATGCTCTATAACTGACGAACTAAAAGAAAAGGAAGACTCAGGCTTTATCACATCAAAGAACCCCGGTCTCCTGAGGACCGTAATAGGGAGATTGAGGATGCACATGGCACCAATATCCTTCCTAGATTTAGCGGACACCCAAGTGTCAACGTCCGAAAACAAGGCAAAAACCTTGGCAAAGGAAGCACTAATTAAAGAAAGGCCGATGGTCTTACCTCCAATCCCCACGGAACTGCACCTCACGGGGGCTAAACTTTCAAAAATTACGCAGGCAATAGCTTATAAATCTATAGTGATGTCTAAGTACTCACACGACAGACCACGCACTGATAAGATGATGAGAAAAAGAATAAGTAAAGTAAAAGAAATGAATGGAAAATCACCAAACATAAAACAAGTATGGTCGAGTCTTCGAAACAAGGATTTCTCGAAACCTCTAAGAATATTCCTGTGGAAATGTGTACACAACGCATACAAGGTAGGGTCGTACTGGGACAGACCTTCAATGAGTCCTGAGCTCAGAGAAAGATGTTGGTGCAAACACGATGTTTTAATATATACCTCAGTCGGTGTGCAAACGACTGAGGTATCCGGCCTTCCATTTCCGATCCGTATCCATATAACTGTATAGTTTTTCCTCTCCTCAAATTTCCCTCTGCGGCACACTGCACGTGGGTCACGTGCTGCTCCCGCGTACTGCAATCCTCTCCAATACTCCCCCAGACTTGCGGTGCGCGTCATTCACACAATCGCAGAGCTACGCAGAATTTGAAGTGCTGCGGGCGGGGTAACGGTTTAGTAAACAAGTCCGCAATATTCTTGGCGCTCGGCAGGTGGCCGATCACAATCTTTCCCTCCTCGACAGCATGGCATATGAAGTGATGTTTGACATTGATGTGTTTTACTCAGTTATGACTTCGCTTGTATTTGGCGATCAAGATTGACCCTGTATTGTCGCCTTGCAGTGATGCTGGGAGTGGGACACCCATTCCAATCTTGGATAATGCAGAAAACATCCATTGAATTTGCTCCCCCGCTTGTCCCAACGCGATATACTCTGCTTCGGTTGTAGAAGTCGAGACCGTGTCTTGGTACTTCGTGCTCCAGCTGGTTGGACTGCCAGCTTGGATGTACACTCCACCGGATATCAATTTCGGTGTGTCGATGTCGGCTGCAAAATCAGAGTCGTAATACCCACGTAGGATGTAGTCATTGTAGTCGGGGCCTCCATATCTCAACTTGTACCCTATGGTCCCTTTGATATACTTCATAACGTGCATTAGGGCCAGCCAGTGTGGTCTGCTGGGGTTCGTCATGAACTAGCTTAAGGCGGTTATCGCAAAAGATATGTCAGGGTGTGTGCCAACTTGCGCATACATCAGCAAACCTAGGACTTTGCTATATGGCTTATTTTTCATGTACGTGCATTCTTCTTCAGTCGATGGAGCCTGAGTTTGGCTGAGGACTATGCCAGGTTGCAGCGGCGTGTACTTGGGGTTGCATTCCATCATGCCATACTTTTCTAGGGTGCATTTCAGGTATTCTTCTTGGTCCAGGGTGACTAACTTCTTTTCCCTATTGCACACAATCTGTATTCCCAAAACAAATTTGATCTCCCCCAAGTCTTTCACCTCATACTTCTCCCCTAATTCTTTCCACGCCCTTTCTGCCTCCACCTTTGATGACAACATTCCCGATGTATCATCTGTGTAGGTGCTCATTATGGTCCTCTCACCATTTCTCTCCCTTGATCATACTGACTGGTCTGCCTCTGATCTCCTGTAGCCAAATCTTCTCATCTCTTTGTTGAGTGTATGCCACCAATTGTTTGCTCCATCCATCATTCTATAAATTGCTTTATCCAATAGTGACACCAACATCTTTTCATCATCTCCTCCATCGCACACTGCGCTCCCCTGAATTTGCTCACCTGCATTCACATTGACCCTGTAAACTTCGCTGGAGCGCACCTCATACCCCTCTGGCTACTCCATCAAGATAGGTACTTGCATTGGTGCATTGAGGTAGGCACTCGTATAGTTGACTTGCCACATTTCAAAATCCTTGACAGCCCCTATAGTGAGGTTCATCCGAAGTGATTTGTATTTGATGATGGAAGCATATGTGACAAAATAATCAATGCCAGGTATCTGTGAGAAGCCCTTTGCAACAAGGCATGCCTTCCACCCAACCACCTTCCCATCTGCATCATACTTCAGGGTGAACACCCACCGGTTCTTCATCGTTTGTGCTCCTGCTGGACGTTCAACCAACTGCCATACCTTCCTCTCTCGCATACGCTCCATTTCCTGATCCATTGGGCTGCGCCACAAGTCGGGTTGTTGCATCGCTTCTGAGTAAGATTTGGGTATCCACAAATCGTCATGTATGGTGACATCGGTTGACAGGGCACCAGGCATGCTCACATAAGTTTCCTCCTCGCTCTCAGGGTTGTTTGAATCGTTGGGCGGATTCACATTGTGCAATACAGGAGATACTGCTGTCTTACTTGCCAATCGCACTGACCTGCGTGGTTCCTCCGGCGGTTGGATGGTGGTCAGTGGAGCTGGTGTTGCTGGTTTGCTGGGCGCAACATTTTGGGGTTTTCCTATAGCGGGGATAGTGGGGGCACTCTCAGGGTTGGCTACATCGAGGACCTTGAACAGATCTGCAGGGTCACCTGCCCTATCATCAGGCAGGGTCCTGTGAGCGAGTCCTTCCTCAAAAATGACATCTCGTGAGCGAAACACTCTGCCGGTTGTTTGATCCAACAGTTTGTAGTCACCACACCCAAAATATCCTACCAGTACTGCTTTCACCGAGTGCTGATGAGCCCCCAGTTTGGCCCAACGCATTTTAAGCCTTTAACGCACCAGTACTGACCCAAGGCGGCAAGACCCCAGCAGCCCCCTACGAGCAAGTCCCCCACGCAGCACCGATGCATCCTCGCAGCCAACTACAACATCTACAGGCAACGGTAAAACTACTCACGTGACAGTTAGCCTTGCCGCCTGCTCCACGGGAAGTCGTGGACATCACCAGCTTGCAGGCTCTCCTCTCCACAAGGAGCATCCCACTACCTCCAAACTCAATGCGTCCCGGTCACATGACACATCACGACCCCTACCTGCACGTGCCGCCTCCACCAGGATGATTAATGAAAACCATGCCATCACCCCTGCATACAGGCTCCACACTCCGCCAGCATTCCCCGCTGCCATCGGCAGCTCACCGCCGGCTCAGCCTTCCTCTTTGAGTCAGAATATGTCCATATTTGACTCAACGATAACAGATGATCAACAGCTGGCACTTTCAGTCACCGCCACCACACACCACATTACAATTTAGCGCCCACCCTTGTCAAGACTTTGATTGATGCCCTGCACGTTATGTGGCGGCATGCCCAAGCTAACCGCCCGCATGACGCTCCCTGGATATCATTTACCTTCTTTATAGTCTTATTATCGGACCTTTCACTTACATTTCATTAGCGGCGACTATTAGAGTCGTTGCTGACCCTTCACTAGGTCACCGCCATTACTTACTATAAAAACCTTACCATTTGTCAGTAGAGAATCATCGAATTACACCCAGCACCTTCACACCCGAGTTCAGATCTCTAAGAGTTTCCTCGAGTCGCTAACAGTGCAGCCTTCGTTCCACGTCTCGAATGGTACCATATGGGTATACCCTTGTCATTGGCGCCAATGCTTGCCGCCTCTTAGCGCCAACAGTCAAGATTAGAAGCTTTGTAAGCTTATTACGTATCATCTACCATCCCTCTCAAACTCTTACCGCCTGCCACCAATCGACGGCAACATCCCTCTCCACTTTACCTCACACTCTAGGATCGAGTAACTGGGACCTGCCTGGGACTCCCTCGACACTTTGCAAGCCCAGCGCGAAACAAGGCTAAGTGCAGCTTACTAGGAAAGCAATTAGCTAAATTTTGGGCGCAACAGCACATCTCGAGTTTGCTAGCTCCGTCCTCCCTGGGAACCTTGGTGTATGCCATGCAGCCAAATGGTCAGAGGTATGATACATCAGGTTTTGACCCAGTCCTGATCTCATGTGGCATTTTCTCAGGGTGTTGTGCACTTGGAATCAAATCTAGGATATGTGCAGCCATTGCAGCTGCCTCCTCCCAGTAGTGGCCTGGGAGGCGTGAGTCGCTAGACATACTATGGGCAAGGTCAAGAATGATGTGGTTCTTTTATTCTGCAACTCCATTTGCTGCTGACGAGTGTGGGGCCATTGTGGTGTGGATTATTCCTCGTTTCTGGCAGTACTGAGCCCAGAGTTCATTGTTAAACTCTGTCCCACCATTGGTTCTGATCAATTTGATGTGCTACCCCCACTGACTCTTGGCTCATAGGTTGATGGATTCAAAACACGCTGATGAGCCCCTGGTTTAGCCCCACGCATTTTAAGCCTTTAACGCACTAATACTGACCCAAGGCGGCAAGACTCCAGCAGCCCCCTATGAGCAAGTCCCCTTCACAGCACCGACGCATCCTCGCAGCCAACTACAACACCTACAAGCAACGGTAAAACTACTCACGTGACAGTTAGCCTTGCCGCCTGCTCCACGGGAAGTCACGGACATCACCAGCTCGCAGGCTCTCCTCCCCACGAGGAGTATCCCACTACCTCCAAACTCGACGCGTCCCGGTCACGTGACGCATCACGACCCCTACCGACACGTGCCGCTCCCACCGGATAATTAATGAAAACCACGCCATCACCCCTGCATACAGACTCCACACTCCGCCGGCATTCGCCGCCGCCACCGGCAACTCACCGCTGGCTCGGCCTTCCTCTTCGAGTCGGAATATGCCCATATTTGACTCAATGATGACAGATGATCAACGGCTGGCACTTTCAGTCACCACCGCCACACGCCACATTACAATTTAGCGCCCACCCTTGTCAAGACT
>JAGGAT010000343.1:0-36765 GCA_017657195.1 Termitomyces sp. T70a
CGGACATTTTGAGAGACATAATCTGCGCACTTCCTCGCCTTGAGCGTCTCAGAACACAATCCTCCTTGACCACAGAAAGCCTTCGACACCTCGGTGGCCTTAATACCCTGAAGAATCTGACTTTCAAAGTCGATCCTTCTCATCTTCCTTCTGAATGGGTCAAACCAGTGACGTTTGAGGTCCTTCAGTTCCTGACATGTCAATGTGCAGATGTGGATGATGCGATTTTGCTCCTCTCTAAAATATCCCACTGTCACCTCACTCACCTTGAGATCGATATCATCTGTCATGGCACTTTTTCCACACGCGGTCGTGACATTGCGTCTTCCCCCTCGTCCATGCGAAAACATCAGGCACGCCAGAAAAAATGGACTGAGCTCCTACGAGCGGTCTCATACACTGACAACCGTGCTTCGCTGATCTCGTTGAGGATTCAAGAACACGTGTCGAACCCATGGTACTATGATGTTTCTCCACTGGAGCTCGATTCCATTGGGCCGCTACTCGTTTTCAAAAATCTATGTGAGCTAGAGATCCACGCGGCTAGTGGTATGAGTTTCAAAGAGCGCGACCTTTGTATCATCTTACAGCATCTTCCATCGCTGAAAAAGATAGATATAAAGCCACCTTTTGTACGACCACCTACAGATCAAGATAGTCTGGAGATTTGTTGGTGAACCTATCGCTTATCTACTAGTACATTGTACCGTAAGCCATTTACATATCAATAACAATAACTGGGAAAGACACAAGGAACCTTCATAGCTGAGCTCTGGAAAATCCTTGGAAGAACGGATAACGTTAGGCAGAATGCCGTTAATCGAAATGAAAGTATTCTCGATATATCTCCGCAATCCTATGCAGATTTAAGAGGAACGAATTAGTGGTCAGACACTGGCCGCTGAAACCATCCGAACAGTTCTCCGTGGAGATACGAGCTGAAAACCAGCTCACGATCACGCGCCCCATATCGTACTCGTATGCAAGGAAGAAGTGCTGGTTTCCAGTCACTTTCTGGTAATGTGAATTGACCAAAATGCTCAAACGGATGAATCGAAAGCTCCGGAGGAATATGCAGGGTACAATCTACAAGGAGGATGAGACGCTGAGGCGTTGGGTTGTTGAGACGAAAATGATGCAAGTCATTGGCGATGGATGTCTTCTTGCACATCATTTGCAGTCCAACGAGGTAACGGAAGAACTTTTGTGTCCGAGGATGTTCCAATGGATCGCGGGCTAAGGGATGATATGAGACGGAAGAAACAGAATGAGCCTTAAAGACATACAAGGTCGATTACTTCCACAAACGTTGCGATGCTTGCTCCAGTCAAGCTTTTGACAGACAGCTGAACAATACCAGGCAATTTTACACCCGAGGCAACGTCGGACCTTCGCCACAACTTTATCCTGCGCTCCACACTAGAGTTTAATCGATGAGAGAAATCGTATTAAAAGGTGTCGATTTCCGTACATTAAGGTAGGTACAAGATGGGGAATATTCGCCAAGCTTGTCGAATTCCGCTTGGTTATAGCACATAAAGGATATAGCGTTCAATATTGACGTCCATGCGGTCCTTGCCTTCTCGTCTTGTAACTTTTCGAGGGGTAGGTCCACAAGCCCTGATTGTTTGAGATGTCGAAGGACGGGTCGGTATACCGAGCAAAGCTTCAATTCGTCAAGAATTGCATCGATCGTTAAGCAAGTGACACCATCCTGGACACGAAGACGGCAGTCGAAGAGCAAGGAGAGGATATTACATCGTAGAGCATAAATAGCCCACGAGTAGCTTTCTGCGGCTTGTGATGAATACCCAACGAGGAGGGCGGATGAAACTGCAATGACTGTTTGTGTGTACTCCGCCCTCATTGTTCCAATGCCTGGGGCAGGTCCCACAGTTGCAATAGCGGCAGAAAGGGCATCACATATCCTAGATATGACGATATTTGTTGGCAGAGATCCATAGAAAGCTGGTGTCCGCGTGCAGATATTGCGGTGAATTTCCAAATTTAAACACAGACAATGTGCCCACGCAGAACCGCCACGTATGCTTATCCGAATCGGTTTAAAGAGGTCTTCAGCAGCTCGACATTTATTAAAATCTAAAGCCGCGTGCAATTCTTTAATGTCCACCAAAGAAGATTTGATAAGGGTCAGTAATGCATCAGACATCGCAAGGACACTGGTATGAGCATCTTCATCAACCGCGAGTGATTCTGCCAGGCGAATCCACATCATGAAAGCTAACTTCAGCACTCCTTCTGTCGACACAACGGATGGGCACAGGGTTTCACTAACAAGTAAGAGGAAAACCCGCAGTAAAGAATCACGAAGTAAATCTGATTCCAAGGGTAGGTCGCCAAACAAAGAAAGATTGCAATAGACGAAATTTATCCAAGGCCATACGTTGGCCCATCTGGATAGAATCCTTTCTCGGAGTGAGTGACGCTCCTCCTTCGTGTACCCAATTGCGAGAGAAATACCCGACAATGCATGCGCAACAGCATCGGTGCGAGGAGACCAAACGACGTCGTAGGGTGGTGGTTCATCAAACTGGCTGATGAACATGTCAAGAATACGCGGATGATTCAACCATGTGCGATAATTAGACATTGAGGCCATAAAAAATCTCAAATCAGCATTTGGTCGCCCAGACACTTCCTCCAATAGCACCTAGTCCTCAGCATGAGACAAACATGAACCGTACCATCAGACAAGCTCACCTCAAGTGCACAAGGCAATCTCCGCAATATATGTTGGTCCGTATCATGCTGATTTGGAGGCATAACGCAAACAGGGCTGGAGGTTTAGCTCGACGGGGAGGACACAAAAGTAGGGCACTAGAACGTATGATACCCTGATGCGATGGCCGTTTCAGAGTTCAAACGTTCAAGTTTGAGCTGAAAGCTTACTCGACCAGAATGGACTGATATAGAACATATGTAGCCTGGATGTTGTCCGGACATGGCAATTACAACCCTCGATATATTTATTTGTTTACATCAGGTTGATGATGGCCCGGACCGACCAGTTCCGTTCATCTATTTGGACCTCGTCAAAGGAAAAAACATCTCGAACAGGGGCCTTTAGGCTCATATAAATGCTTTCCAGCAGAAGCTTGAGTAATTCTACGGGATTCAGAATCCTCAAACGGGTGCTGGCGTCATTCCATCCAACATGTTGAAAGAAGGAATTGGCTTCCACAGGGAGATTCTGGGAGATTGATGTCCGTCTACACAGGCAATCCTACCAGCGCTGTATGTAGAGCTCACTCGCCTGTGAACCAGATTGGATCTTTATGTAAGACAGTAGGATACCGTCGTCCCATACGAGGATACTTCCGGAATTAAGTATCAGATTGTCTGTAAATGTATCTACATATGCTGTTGACTCGGATATGGATTAAACTATTTTGAAACCCCCTTTCTCTGACGTTGGAACTGAACCAGTGGGACCTAAGTAAACACAGAAACAGTAAGTATCTGATCCTCAGTCCGTGTTATAATGACTGAGTTCTGTACCTAAGTAAACACAGACACAGTAAGTATCTGATCTATGGTAGAGTTATTTCGATTGTACTGAAGTCCACAAGTAGTTCAAACTCACCCTCAGTCCATGTTGTAATGACTGAGGGTGTTGTCCATAATGTATCTCATATATATGTGTCTAGTTCTGCTTCGTCTGTATGAGTGTGATAAGTGTGACAACGTGTAAAGGGTTAATGACATCTCTTTGATCAAGCACTTATGGTGCCTTGGCCATATACTGTGGCCACAGATCTCAACATTTGAAAAACCCAGGGCTCCTCCAGGAACCCCCCAATTATCTTATTGGCAGGGTTTCTGGATTTGTATCTATTACATTTAGAGCTGTCTGAACAAATAACACTTATCATTTGATTGAGGCCCTGTCAAGGATCTTCCAGATTTCATCAAGTCCATTCCAAATTCCGCACTCTTGTTGACAATCTCCTAGTGCCCTAGTTTACAATTCTCCTTTAAAGCTCCATTCAGTTACATATTCCTTTGTCATTCTGTTAGGGGACTACTATTTCACATTTATTTCTTGTCTATTTCTTCACTTTTTCTCCATCTATTTCACATTTATTTCTTCACTTCTCAGCCTTGCTCTCAACCCTCTAGACTTCTGCCTACTTGGTGGGGGATAGCACAGGCTATACTCCTTTGATTTACTCAGCCCAATGCCAGACTTCCTCAAATGTCAAATTGGTCTGCATTTCAAAAGAGGAAGTTTTTTTAGCCATCTAGCCATTATTTACTCCCTCTTTTCAGACTCAGCTGCACATGTAACCCAGACATGTGACCTCAGCAGGTAATATAGACATGTAACTCAGACATGTGACCCAAACAGGTGATCTGGATATGTGACCATTCTATGTGACTTACATATCATGTGATTTACTTTTATTTTCTTTGAGCATCTGGCAGAGTGAATCCTTAAACTTGTTCTCTTTGGATTTCCCTCTGCCAGGTATGCAGCTATTACAGCCAGCCACTTCAAGTGTTCCAGATGAGGCCTGGAGCTGCTTGCTTGTGCTAGAGACCCAGGTGCAGACTACTCAGACCTCCTTAATACTTCACACCACCAAACTCTCTGCCCTTTGTTAAGTTACTAATATCACTTCCTGATCCCTCCAAGCTCTCTTGGAATGCATTTTCTTACTATCTACTGCTCTCCAGGCCTCTCCAACACCACTAGAACCAAGTGTTTTGGCTCATTCTGGAACTACAGTGAATGTGCCAGCTCATCTTCTTCAATCAGCACTTTCAGATGCATATGATGGAGACTGGAAGCAGGGTGAAAGATTCCTTCAATTCTGTATCACCTACATCTAGCTAAGTGGCAAGTTTTTTGCATTGGATATCCTGAAGATTGCTTGGGCCTTGTCATACATGAAGACTGGTTGTGCTTCCACATATGCCCTTTGAGTTTTTAACTGTCCTGGTGGAGTGACTAGCTTTGCCAACTGGGAGGAGTTTGAGAAGGATTTTTGAGCTGAGTTTTTTCTCCTGGACCTGGCTAAGACAGCTGCTCTTGCTCTCTGCAATCTTGACCAGTACAGGCAAGAAAAGCAATCTCTGGATGAATATATCAACTCCTTCTGTGTCTTAGTAGAGCAGGCAGATTATCCAGATAGCCTACAGCTTTGCCTCACCTTCAGAGATGGCCTCTACCCCACTCTCATAGATTGCATTGATAGCTTAGCTGAGGGCTGACCAGAGGATGACCAGATTGAGTTTTGGTACAAGGTAGCATGAGACCAGTGGCAGCTCATGGAATTGAAGCAAGAGTTACATCACCCACACTGCTCTTTTTCTCTTGCTTGCCCCATTCTTCCTACTCCACATCCTGCATGTCTTGCACTAGCAGCCCCTGCTCAGACACTTCCTCTAGGGATTCCCATGGATGTGGATGCTTTCTGCCAATGCCAGTTCATGCCCTTGCTATGCTGCCACTGTGAAATGCCTGGTTACTTTGCATGCTACTATCTCCAGAGGCTGTAGATATGCTATTTCTCCACTACCAAGCAGGAAGAGCTACTTCTCCAGCTCCTTGCTGTAAAAAGTGCATAGGAAGATCCTTCACCTAACATTCCTGCACCCAAGTCTACTTCTCTGAAGTTGTCACCTCCAACTGCTCTTTCCAATTCGGAGGATTTTTAGTGAAGCAATGGATAAGTTGTATGCCTTCATTGCCTAGTGCTAACCAGTTTGCCTGTTTGTCTGTAGAAGATTCCAATCCATCTGTTTCTAATGACTCACTGGCTGAAATTGTAAGCACCCCTTCTGACATACAAGATACACCTTCAGTCCAAGATTCAATGAAGGTTCCCTCTTCTCCTTTTTCTAGACAGTGTTCATGCACTCTAGCTTGGGAATGGCATCTCCCCTATTAGTATATAGTTGCTGCCACTCCACCTTCCAACTCCTTGCATCTAAATGTGGAGATTGAGACTACTGACATCCAGCAGAGCCAGAGCTTAGTGGCCCTGCTAAACAGTGGAGCTACTGAATTTTTTGTGGATGCTAAGTATGTAAAAAAGCATTGATTGACCACTTGGCCTCTCTTGCACTCCATTTCAGTCTACAACATTGATGGCACTCTCAATAAAGCTGAATCTATATGCTCTGTAGTAGATCTGGTTCCCTGCTATTGCACTCATGCAGAGCATGTTGTCTTTGTAGTTACCAGCCTTTTTTAACATGATATGATACTTGGATTCACTTGGTTTTGGAATCATAACCCTAAGTTTGGCTGGGCTAAGGGTGAAGTATGCATGAGTCACTGCTCTTGACAATGTTTCACCTGTGCTAAGAAAGCATGAGAAGGGCACAGAGCACTAGTCTGAGCATGCTGCCATCCAAGCATGTTGAGCCAAATACCTTCCTTTTGCTGATCTCGACCTGCTGGATCCCTACCTCAAGCATTCTCTTCTAGAGAGGCCCTCTATGAGGATGCTAGAGGTGTGCAGTGTGAAACTCAGCAAGAAAAGGGATGTGAAGGAGAGTTTATTACTGCTCTGGACCTCAAGCTTTCTGACAAGGCTATTGAGGCAGGTGATAGGATTTATGCAATCACTTTCCAACCCCTTCTGCAATGGAGGAGATTTGGGCTAGTCAGACTACCTCATAATATCTGGACCAAGCATTTGCTGCCAACTCTGCACCAAAGCCATTTCAGGATGCAGTTCTTCATCACTTACAAGACTTTGAGGATGCCTTCTCCAAGGCATCATTCAACTCTCTTCCTGAGTGCAAGAAGTGGGATTATGCTATTGAGCTCACTCTTGCTGCAAAACCATCTAGCTTGCAAGGTTTATTATCCTCTTGCTCCTTGAGAGCAGGATGAGCTGGATGCTTTCCTGCAGGAGAATCTTGACTCTGGTCAAATATGCCCCTCAAAGTCCCTGATAGCCTCTCCAGTCTTCTTCATCAAGAAGAAGGATAGATTGCTTTGTCTGATTCTGGACTACCAAGTTCTGAATGCAATAATGTGCCCAAAATTTAGCTAATTGCTTTCTTAGTAAGCTGTACTTAGCCTTGTTTTGTGTTGGGCTCAAAGTGCTGAGGGAGTCCTGGGCAGGTCCTAGTTACTCAGTCCTACAGTGTGGTGTTGAGATGGTAAGATGTTGCCACCAATGATGGGCAGGCAGTAAGAAGTTGGGGGAAATGGTAGATGGAATGTGATAAGCTTACAAAGCTTCTAATACCTAGCCACTGATGCTAAGCACATATGTCAAGAGCATGAGGCAGCAGGCATAGGCACTGGCAATGAGAGTATACCCATACAGTACTATTGAGACATAGAGCAAAGAAGGTGCTAAGAGTTTTAGCACAGACAAAGTGAAGCAAGCACTGCTGGCACCCAAATCTGTTTCCATCAGAAAAAGTGACAAAGAAATGTGTCATGCCATTTCCAATGTACATATTTCCAACAGAAAAAGATTTGAGACAATGGAAAATGCCTTTTTCCAAGGCAAAAAGTTGCCAAAGAAATGGTATGACACATTTCTTTGTCACTTTTTCTGGTGGAAACAGCTTCTAGTGCCAGCAGTGAAGGCTGCTAATTGCTTAGTGCCTCACATAGACTTAGAGATCTGAACTGTGGAGCAAAAGGTGCTCAGTGCAATTGGATGATTTTGTTACTGACAAAAGGTAAAGTATTTATAGTAAGTGAAGGTGGTGACTTAGTGAAGGGTTGGAAACAACTCTACTAGTCACTGCTAATGAAAATATAAGTAAAGGTCTGTTAATGATACTATAAGGAAGGTAAATGCTACTCAGGGAGGGTCATGCAAGCAGCTAGCTAAAGCGTGCTGCCAGGTGATGTGCAAGATGTCAGTCTTAAAATTTGGTCATGGCAAAGGTGGGTGCTAAATTGTAATATGGCATGTGGGGGTGGTGGCATGACATCCATCAAGCATCAAGGTTTGACAAGGAGTGGCATGTGCAGATAGGGGGCATGATTTGTCATGTGATCAAGACACGTTGAGTTTGGATCTAGTGGGAGCATGCCTTATGGAGAAGGGAGCCAGTGAGCTAGTGATGCCCATGTCCTGCCATGGAGTGGGTGGCAAGGCTAGCTAGCATGTAGGTATCTTACTGTGGCTCATAGATATTGTGCTTGGCTGCAAAGACACAATATTGCTGAATGGGAAACTTGTTTGTAGGGGAGTGCTGGAGTCTTGCTGTCTTGGCCTAGTGCTAAATGGTGCATAAAAGGCTTAAAATGCATTGAGCCAAACTAGGAGCTCATCAGCAATAACTGTGAAAAATCACTACCCCTTGCCACTCATCTCTCAACTTGTCAACAATCTTCATGGTGCACACTACTTTACCAAGTTAGATGTCTGCTGGAGCTATAACAATGTGTGCATCAAAGAAGAAGATGAGTGGAAGGCAGCATTCTACACTAATCATGGACTCTTCAAGCCTTTGATAATATTTTTTGCCCTCACCAACAGCCCTACCACCTTTCAGACAATGATGAATGACATCTTCTGAGACCTCATTGCAGAAAGGGTTGTCTGTGTATACCTCAATGTCATTCTCATTTACACCAAGATATGAGAGGAGTATCAATGCATCACATGTCTTGTTCTGGAATGCCTGTGCCAACACCAGCTCTACCTCAAACCTGGGAAGTGTGAGTTTGAGCAGACTAAGGTCAAATACCTTGAGCTAATCATCTCTTATAAAATGGCTAAGATAGATCCAGTCAAGGTGGCTGGTGTGGCAGAGTGGCCTGAAACAAGAAACAAGAAGGAGGTACAGGCATTCTTAGGCTTCACCAACTTCTATCCAAGGTTCATCTAAGACTTCTCTTACTCTGCATGTCCTCTCTTTGATCTTACTGTCAAGGATACTACTGGTGCTGGAGCCAAGCACAGCAGACAGCCTTTGATGCCCTCAAACAAGCAGTGATCTCTAAGCCAATTCCCATCTTTTCTGACAACAACTCTTCCTTCTGTGTCAAAGCAGACAGCTCAGACTTTTCTACTGGAGCAGTTCTGTCTCAACAGTCCAAGGATGATGGCAAGTGACACTCTGTTGCATTCTATTCCAAGAGTCTGAATGCAGTATAGTGCAACTATGAGATCCATGACAAGAGATGCTTGCAATTATTTGGTCTTTTGAAGAATGGCAGCATTTCCTTGAGGGTGCTCAGCACAAGTTTGAAGTTTGGACAGACCACAAAAACCTTGAGTACTTCTGGACTGCCAAGAAGCTCAACCACTGGCAAGCTCAATAGTCCTTGTATCTGGCCAACTTTGACTTCTCACTGCATCACAAGCTAAGACAAAGCATGAGCAAGCCTGCTGCAAACTCTTTGCCATTTGTGCCATGGAGAGCATAGCAGTTCAAAGTGAGGAAGTATCCATCCTGTAAGAGATTTGTTGAGGCAACAAAGAAGGTGCCCAGGAGGATGTTGTGGCCAAAGCTGCTTTAGCATTGCGAGCTAAATAAGCAAGCAGAGTAAGGTCAGTACATGTCAGTGAATGGGCATTAGACAATGGTCTCCTCACCTTCCAAGGTCCCATCTATGTTCTTAATGTCCATGAACTCTGAAGGCAAATTATTGAGCAGCACCATGACTCTTGCATTGCTGGACATCCTGGCCAATGGAAGACTTTGGAGCTAGTCTCTTGCAACTATTGGTGGCCTCAGATGTCACAATATATTGGCTCCTATACTAGTACCTGTGACCTCTGCCTCCAGATCAAGCCTTGATGTCAGTCTCCCATAGGTCAGCTTTACCTCTTGCCCATTCCTGCTGAGTGCTAGAGTGTGGCTTTAGTGGACTTTATTGTGGAACTGCCAAACTCTTATGGATACAATACTATTATGGTAGTAGTAGACCTTCGTAGTAAGTGAGCACACTTCATTCCCATTCATATGACCTGCCCAGCTATGAATGCTGCTAATCTTTATTGGAAGAATGTCTGGAAGCTGCATGGCCTCTGGCCTTTCCAATGCATATCATATGTCTCTGATTGGGGGCCCCAGTTTGTTGCTGAATTCACAAAGGAGTTATACTAGCTGCTCAATGTGAAGCTCCACACTTCCACTGCCTACCACTCTCAGTCTGATGGCCAAATAGAGCAAGTGAATCAGTGTAGCCATTGGCTACAGATAGATCAACAGTGTGTGTTTGGATATAATTTATGCACCTTGAGCACAATGGTTAAGCTATAAGTAACCTCACTGGTTACACACCCCCTCTTCAGACTGCTTCACAGTCTGGATTAAAGGTAGATCCCTAGAGAGATATATACTACAAACTATGGATCATTGATGTGCATCCAAGTCCATGCGTTACATGATGCTACAGGCACATACAAAATGAGCAGGTATATTGCTCAGACCAAAACTTAATGATTCTGGTAGGGTGGCCATTCAATCTGCTTATAAGCACCGACAGTGCAGAAGAGTATGTGACAGGGCATCTAAAGATGCCATATATTACAGTATAGTAACAAAAACAAAAAGAATAAAATATGTGCTGCAATGCACACAAGTATCAGCAACATGTTGTCGAATGCATAACTCAACGCTACCTATACCATAACAAATTGTTCATTGGGCAGTTAGCCCATTGTTTTTGCTCAGTGGAGCTTTGCCCACCTCCACTGTTGTCATGCTCTCCTTGATTGCGATGTTAGTTGCAGAGGAGAGGGGCTCAGATTCTGTAATTGGTGGGGTTGTTGGACCCCCTGCAGCAGTTGCATCTACCATTTCACAATCGGTTAGCACAATGTTAGTTGCAGCACCAACAAGGCATTGTACCATGCACCAGTGTTCTCTTCCAGAGCTGACCCATATTTGGGTCCATTCTGATATAGTAGTAGAGGCCTATGGTCTCAGGAAGTACACCAGCTGTGCCTTCTTCAGCATGTTTGAAAAGGAGGTGGTACTAATCCTCTTCAGTCAGTTCACACCATCCATCCCACTGTGGGATGGCCCAAGGAGTCCCATAGATATTGAGGTGCTCGAGGTGCTTTTTGCCGATTTCATGAAAGATGTTGAGCAACATCATTGGTTGATGAAATTGTTGCCTGAGGTAGACCATGCCATAAGTATATGTGTGGTCCACCCATGCAAGTGGAATACGATTATAAAGGAGAACCTGGAGCATGTTCTCATTGGAGAAGTTGCATATCTGATCACCAGGTATGTGCAACTGGTGAATGGTCAATTGGGCCCCCTGTTGGGCCCTGAAAGGTTTTTCATAAACCTTATTGTAGGCTGCAATTGCCTCACAATAAAGTTCAGGGTGTGCCATTACTAGCACCAGTTGGCGCACCAAGATACTCTTACCTGTGCTGTTTGCATAGAAGGCATGACAAAGTGCAAACCCAAACAGGATTTGCCAATGCATGCAATATGCCAAATCCACCATGATACCCTGCCAGGTATTCTCCATGCTAGGTTGCCCAAAAATAAGCGCATATCACGCTATCTGGTCAAGATCAAACAGCATATTTGGATTGGGAGCATGCATGACATGCAGTGCAGATATTCCATCCTCCTTTATGTGCAAGTAGCACAATGGAATGTGGCATTGTTTGACAAGAGGAAGGTCCTGAGGACCTTGCATGGGGTTGACAAGATTCTTATAAGCAGGATTGGTACATAGCAACTTCATTGTTCAATCATGGATTGACATGTCCACCTGTTGGGCAAGCTTCCAAAGTTCTGTAAGCAGCATATAGGCAACAATACAGTCACACCAAGGTACATGAGGGTTGGCATAATATTTATGCAACTGCTCAAGTTTCTAGGGAGTGCCAGGTAGTCTCCAGCAGCAAACTTGTACACCATAGTGCCAGGCACTGTAGCCACCTGGCCAGTGTTGTACTCATATGCAGCAGCATGATTTGCTTCTGCCTTGACAAACACAGTGTTTGTCAAATATGAGTAATAGACACAGGGGCTGAGAGCCCTCAAAAACATGGATTTAGCTGCTCCACATTGAGCGGCCCCCAAATCTTCACCCCCAGAATGTCAGGGATGCATCTCAAGAAATTGCTCTGCACTTTATGCGCAATGGCCACAGCCTCCTTTGCCTCCTTTGCCTTCTTTTGGGCAAGCTCCTTGTTGCATTGCATGCATTAAAAGCACTGTGCAGCCAACTCCCCGTCTTCTTCATTCTCTTCCTCCTCCATTTGCAACTCTCTGTAGTCGCTTTCACCATCATCAGGTACTACTGCCTTCTGCTTCCCCTTACTGGTGGCCAATGTTGCCACCAATCCATTGTATTGTGCAGGAGTGCTTGGATCAGTGTCCACTGGGATCAGTATCCACTGTGATCACATGTATCTGCCCTGGCAGTGCAGGAATCAAGGTGGCCTTCATGAAGTAGAGTTGGATGGGCTCTGCCTGCTCTGGAATGTTAGCTGGGAACTCAACAAGTCCCAGCTTTGATATGTCCAAGGACAGCTTATGCCCTTGGTGAGGTTTTGATGGCCTCAATGCATTTGGGGCCTGAGCAGACAATTGTGGTCCACATGTTGGAGGACCTTTCTTCCCAGTACTTGGCCCTACTGGATCAAGGGCATCTAACCACTCTCTCTCATCCCTCATCAGAGGGACTTTGTCCATCTCCTCATCTACTTAATCCTGTACTCCTTCTCCAACAGGCGCTTCCAGCGCCTTTGGAGCTATGGGTACTATTGTAGCAACTACAGATTGCTCACTCAATGTGGCTACAGGCCACTCAGCTTTCCTAGACAACGTGACTTTCCCCATAAAAGCAGCAGTAGGCCACGCTACTCCAGAGCTTGCTGACACCGCCATTGGCAAGGTTGGCCCAGGTGGCATGGGCACTGCTGCCTGAGCCACCTCCACCAGCCACGGTGGCTGCTGTTTAGCCCTTTTGGCTCTCCACTCACCCTCTCATACAAGGGTAGCTTGCATTTTGCTGCACAATCAATTTGCTCCAGCACCATAATGTGCTGCCTCTTTATCAGCTCAATTTGATTGAGCAGGCCTTCCATCACAATAACTGCAAGATTGTCTTGCAGAAACAAAGCTGTGGGGGGCATGGATTGCCCTGCAGTCTCAAGATGCTGCAGGAGCACATCTGTGCCCAATTTTGACTGTGCTTGGGGCACAACTTCTCTAGTCACTGCCGGTGCCACAGCACATGTATATGCCATTACCAGGGTGCCTGATGTGTGCCTGGTACCAGCTGGTAATAGTGCTCAAGTAGCTGGCACTCATGCTGTTCCTCCTCCCCATCCACCTCCATCTGCAAATAGAGGAGCACCTCATATGGTAACAGCTCATCACAGCCTGTGTAGGCCACAGCTGCCTGTTGTCAGTGGCTTGGATAGAATTCTTGCTTGTGTTAACCCTGTCCAGGTCTTCCCTCCCTTCCAGAGCTCTGTGAGCTCTGCCCAGGTTTGTCAGGGCCTGTCTGCCAGGTATAAATGTGGCACAACAAGAAAAAGGGAGAATAGAAAAAAATCTCCAAAGTTTGCCAGGTGGACAAACATTTGCAAACTGCCAGCCACACAGCATACAGCATCATAATTTCCCATGGCAACAAGACCACTCTGACTAGCCATCACCAGGCCTTAGTCAGTTATCATTTCCTTGTGCTCTATGCACATTGTGCAAGCTGGTGAGAGCATTTAATGCCCTGTAGCTCTAAATACTGATCCATCGCTGCCAGCAATTTACAATTATCCAGGGACTCCCAAGTAGTGTCCTCCAAACTCCAACATACCTCAAATTTGAGGTGACCTGACTGTGTCCACCAATAGCCTATAAGGTCATCAACAAACCACTCCTGGTCATTGGCAGTGCCAAAATCATAAGGCTCAGGAGTCACGCAATTCAGGAATAGCATGTCATTATTCACTATATATAGCTGCAATAGCAACACATGGAATTTCAGAACAATGTGTCATGCTTGCAATGCAGATAGTAGTTCAAGCACATGATTTGATGTGCTAGGTTCAGCTTCCAGGACCTTATATAGTCCCACCCATTTTGGGCACAGTTTACTTGCCTGTTCTCTGGGCAAATTTAAATTCTTGGTGGACAAGTACACCAAGTTACCTTTGTCAATTGCCAGCTTGTTGCTCTGGCGATTATTTGCATAATGCATCTGAAAGATCCATGCTTCTATAATTGCATCATGTGCTGATGCTAGATTTGTGAGCGCATTTTGTGCAAAGTCTTTGATTTCCCTATATATGACTTTGTCTGTATGAAGTTCTTTAATAATGGATGGCATATAACTATTATTAAGCTCAAAGGGAGCATATCCCATAGTCTCAGATACACTCACATTGATCGCAAATTCTACTATCAGAATACAATCAACCCAGTTCTTCTAATCAGGACAAACAAAAGCTCAAAATATCTGTGCAACATTGCGATTTGCACATTCAGTCTGACCATCTGTTTGCAGATGAAATGATGTCAACATGAGCAATTTTGCTCTGAGTAACTTGTGAAGCTCCTTCCACCATTTGGAAGTAAATTTAGAGTTGTGGTCACTCACTATTGAGCTGGGTAGGCCATGAAGGCATACTATCTCTTTGAGATATATCCACAATAACTCTGATGCCTTGGTTGTCATATTAATTGGTATAAGATGGACCATGCTGATTATTTGGCAGATAGCTACCCATAGGTAGTTGAAGCCATGCAATTTTGGGAAAGGTCCCACAAAGTCCATACCAATTGAGTCCCATGGTTTTACAGGGACAGGAAGCAAATGCAGCTTCCCAGCTGGCTTTTGGTTTGACGTTTTCAAACAATGACATACTTTGCATGTTGAACAGAATTGATTTATCTCCTTGGCCATATGCAGCCACCAATATAATTGATGCATATACTTGAGCATCTTTTAGTATCCAAAATGCCCAACAATACTATGGGCTTGTTCCAGGATTATCATTATTAACAATCTGTCTTGCAGTATGCATAACACCTTCATCCCTGCAGGACTTATCAAATAGATAAGCTGCTGCTCAACGACAAATTGTGGATGCTCCATGAGTTTGTCAAGTATTTCAACAAAGAAGGTATCTTTCATGTATTCTTGTCAGATTTGTGCATGCAGTTGTGTCCTATCATCATCCTGGCACAGCAAGTCCTGTCCTGGCCAATTATCAGCCAGTTGTGCCTTAGCAAGACCTTGAGCCTCAAGGTTGTGTACTTTTACTTGCTCCTTGAGCTGCTTACTGCAGTGTAACTCATGAGCCTGCATGGCTCAAATCTCAACACATTGTTCCACTATCTCCTAGAACTTGTGCATAGGCAAATCTTCACCCTCTGGATCAATATGTTTGTCTGCTTGGACAAAGTCATGGATGTTAGAGCATCCTCTTGCATATCACTTTCAAAATACTGTGAAAGACAGTCCATGACTTTATTCAGCTCCCCTTTGACATATGTTATGTCAAACTGGTATCGTGACATATAGTCGATCCATTGACGCTGTCATGGAGACAAGTGCACTTGAGTTTTAAAAAACTCTAACACTTTATGATCCGTAATAATATGGATCTTATACCCCATCAGCTTATCCTCCCATTTCAGGAGAGCCTCTAGGATAGTGAGTGTTTCCAACTCATGTACCGCATAGTTTTGTTGCACAGTTGTGAATTTGTGCAATATGAACCCTGCAGGTCTGCAGGTTTGCCATGTTTTACCCTGGCTGAACATGGCCCCTACACCTGTTTTAGATGCATCACATATGAGCCATATTGACTTGTTAATTTGAGAATTGATTGGATGTATAATTGGTGTTCTTGTGCAAATCTGCTTGATCATCTCAAAGCACTGCTGATGCAGCAGTTGCCAATGAAACAAAGACCCATTCTAGGTCATAGCCATGAGAGGCCCAGTGTATGCAGTTACATCTGGTAAGAAATTACCAATATAGTTCACTAGTCCAATGAAATGTTGGATGTCATTATAGTTATGTGGTGTTTGCCACTCTCAAATATGATCAAGTTTATCTAAATCTGGGTGTATACCCTGCGCATCTATGATGTGCCCTAAGCAATCAATAGTTGATGTGTATAATTTGCACTTTTTCCATTTAAGATACAAGCTTGCTTGTTGCAGTTGTTTGAACACAACACATAAGTGCTTCTCATGCTCCTCTATGGAGTCCAAAAATATAAAGATATCATCTAGATAGATGTGCATAAACTTTCTAATAACATCTTGAAAGATCGAGGTTATCAATCTCTGAAATGTAGCTGGTGCATTGCAATTGCCAATCTGCATAATATTACTAACAAAGGTCCCATCAGGGATGCAAATACAGTCTTTGGGATGTCTTGTACATGAATGTGTACTTGTTTGTAAGCATTGGTCAGGTCAATTTTTGACCTATATCTGGCTTTCACAACATCTTTGCAAATAACTTTTGGTCTGGAAGTGGTGTCACATTCTTAATGGTATTATCATTATGCTGCTGTACATCTAGAGCAGTCTGAAGTGTCCCATCTTTCTTGGAAATGCACAGCAAAGGTGCAGCTTGCATTGCAGTCTGTGGTTTCCACCACTTAGCATTGATATAACAATTCGTTTTTTTATGAAGCTGCTCCTGTAAAGCTTGTGGACAGTGAGGCAAGTGATACTTGTACTGCTTGTTTTTATCTATGAGATTAATCTCATGGTTCACTTCCCTCCAAGGGGGAAGCTCCTCCTTTGTCCCATTGATGATGTCCACAAATTCATGCTGCCATGCCTGGCACAATTGCAGAATGTCATTGTCTAACAGACCTTTAGTCTTCACCTTCCCCTTGTCCATGTGCTTCTGGTGCAGTTGAACCATAGGCTCGAACTGTTCTCTCAGCACATGCAACTGCACCTCTCCAGTGTCTTCCGTTCTCAGCCTCACTAGAGGTTCTAATATCTCCATTGACCACTGCACACTTTTCGCTTTTAGCAATCTTCCATCAAATAGTATATGCAATGGTTCTGATATCTTGTCAGTCACAGGTTGATGGTACACCTCTCTAGTGGGTCAATACAACCCAACCCAATTATGCACCACCATTCAGGCTACTACCTCATTCTACTCTGGTGGCATGCACAAGTCATATGCCTACTGCATGTTAGGTGGTGGTACTGGTCAATTTCAAAAGGATCATACACTGTCTGTTCTTTCTGCTGCACTTGCAGCACTCTGTTGTTTGTTGACCTCTGTTATAAGGTCCTCTATTTTCACCCTGGAGCTTGTCGGTTGACACTCCAGTGAATCCACACCTACTCGTTCTACACAGGTTTTCTTAGGCAGATGAGCCTTGTCAGGCTGCTTCACCACCCTTCTACCAATGGAAATTGGCTAGTCCAGCCCATCCCCCCTTTCCAGAGGTCCTTGGACCTCTTCTTCAGACATTAGTATTGCTGGCCAGTGGAGCTAGTTTCTCTTCACCATTATCCACCATCGCATTTCTGCAACCTTCAAGTTAGTCATGACTATTGCAATGCTTCTCCATGGCTTGATAGCATTGTAGACAACCATCTATGTCTGCCAGAACAATCTTTTCAGCCCTCAACAGTTTTCCATTGACAATGACTTCATTATTCACAAAGTCAAGTGTCACTTTGTTCTTATACATAAATGGCGTACCAATGATCATCTCATAGCGATTGAAGTTCACTATATCCACATATTCCTTTGTCAGCTGTTCCAATGTTTTTATCTTGACCTCTGCACCAAACTGCACCACAGCACAACTCCCCACAGTTCCCAGCTGGAGCATTAAGGGCTCAGTAAGCTCATGCACATGTATAGCATTCACGTGTGCAAAACTGGGGTGTAATGCCTGTGGTGGTACTCCCAGAGTCCCACAACATCCATGCTGGATGCCCATTGACCTCTACACAGGTCACTAAGCATTCCTTCTACTGAGAAGTATACTGAGGCCATTGCAGCTTGTCAGCTGCTTTCTGAAGGGTTATGCATCACATATGAACACACTTATCTCCGTTAGAGCAAACAAATGTTCCTCTTCATCATCACAAGCGTAGTACTTGTTGTCATACATGTCCACTGCAACATGTTTGTCTCCATCAATCTAGATGCTTTCAGCATCATCCTCACCCTCTGGTTCCTTGTTGTTGACAAGTTCCTCTTGGTCTTCTTCAGTGATGCTTTCTGCATTGCTACCTGCTGCTGCCATATGTGCAGCTTGCACTTGTGCTTGCAGTGCCTTGCACTCCTTTGCATAGTGGCCAGTCTGGCCACAAGTGTAGCATCATGACACGTTACCCTTGGCTTGTATCCTGCATTGCCACTGCTGAAGGCAACCTTAGGAGGGCTTACCCTGGGCAGAACATCCTGTGCTCCCTTTGGTCCAGGTTGGCCTGCACTGGGTGTATACCAACTCTCCTTAGACACTGGTGCATTACCAGTTGATCCTGGTCCAGGCCTTTGGCCTGCAGGTAACCTACACTGGACTACAAACTGTGGATTGCAGTTTTGTTCCATCTTGGAATGTTTTGCCAGAAATGTGCCAACCTTTACAGGTTGATGATGTCCTTGCACACGGTGAGAGCTGTGCTGGTCATAATGAGTTGCAGTACAAGGAATTTGGTCACTGTATTGACCTCAGGTGATAAATTATCATTGTGTATCAGCACGCAACACATCTCAGCTGCAAATCCATCTAGATATGTCTCCTGGATGGTAAACTTATCCAGATATATGGCCATGCTTTGTGCATGATCCACCAGGTCATCATAAAAGGTCTGGACACCTGTTTGGGCATCATATACTGCTGTTTGGAAGGGCTTCACAAGCCTCCTGCATAGTTGCTGCATTTACAAAGCCATTATATAGTCCTATGAGGACCTCCTTGAAGGTCCAGTTATAATTGTCCCTGTTTGTATGCAGAATGTAGCAGCAGAAGCAGTTCTGTAGTTCTCTATCATTGAATTCATGGAGCACAAATATGCACTCCTGGTCCATGTTATCACCACCATAGCAGCATGCTGCTAAATAATAGCACACGTCCATAGCCCAGTCTTCCAACTGGGAGAACTTGTGTCCTCCAGCATATGCTTGAATATGCTTTCCTTCAGCTCGATGAGGTTTGACCCCATCAGGAAACTTGAACCTGACTCCTAAAAAGTCATCTACCAGACAATTAAGGCAGTCATACATATGATCTATATGCAATTTGACCGCTTCATTCATTCCAGGTGTGCTTGCATGCAAATTATGAGGTGAGGGCAATGATCATGCCCTAGCAATGGGTGTGGAGATTCCTCTGTCCTGTGCTCAAAACATGGAACTATTGGCTCCCTCAGCATTGGTCCTTCTGGTTGCCAACCAGGCAGTATATGGTCCTCTCCACAATCTCTGTCATACTGATTACGACCTCTGTCATCTTGATTGTTATTGTCACAATTATAACCATGATTGTTTGGGTGATCATCTTTTTTAGTTTTTGTGACAAACTGTTGCCTCATATCATTGACTGGCATGGCTCCTCCATGCCCTTCAAAAGCTACATCCTGGTCATCTATCAACAACTCCCCATGGATCCACATGTCCTGGTTGCAGATGCATTGATAGTTAATGTGATCATTCCAATTATCCACTAGTATAATATGCCTCGCAGCTGGCCACAAAGTGGCTGTCTCATCTGGTACATGTTGTTCATGTACCTCCTCCTTGATTGTGACATGATGCTGCAGCATCCTGGGCTACTGAGGTTCTCCTACCTCCTCTTCATCCACAACCTTGGACATAGCTGATTTGAGTTCTGACAGTGCCCAAAAGGGCACTCCACTAGCAGTAGCTTGTTGGCACACAGCATTCTAGAACTGACAGTTTGACTCAAAGCCCAGCTCCGGGCATTATGAATCAGACAGTGATGACGTTGACAAATCTGTGGAAGTAGCCTGACCGCTAGACGAGGTGCGTTATAATCTTTCCCAGACAAACAAGCATCTGAGGAATAGAAGGACGACCCAATGGTGGAATATGAGGATGAGTTTGGTCGTATCAGAATGGTGAAATGTTCTGAAGTTCCAAGAACTTTTGCTTCAGCAGTAGATGAAACCAATGAAGACGAGTATGTTATTTTCCCTCTCATTATTTTCTTGCTCATATCACTTTGTCTAGGGATATCATAATTCATAAGCTACTTCTTCTTCTTGCCTTTCAAAGTCCTGTTGGGACTCATTCACTTGTTGTGGAACATTCAGCATATCCATTGCTTCTGCAATGCCTGGTACTTGTTGATGCTATATAGCATCATAGTTCACAGATTCAGCTAGTGTGGCTGTTGATGTTGCTGTTCCCTGAGCTGACTTGTGCTTTATATACTCATTGAGCTCAAGCTCAAAAATACAAGTAAAAAGTTTGATATATTCAGTTGAATCAGCCCTAGGTACATTCTGGCCTCTATCAGCCAGTAGTTGCAAATGCTTTACCATGTAAAGCTGTAGACGCTTCTGTGTTGATTCTTTAGAGACTGTTGGAAAATGGTCCAATACCAGCTGAAGCTGGACTGACAAGGTCGACATTGACCATCCATCTTCCTCTTCATCAGAGGACTCTTGGTCTGGTTTCTCATCCAGCACCTCTGGCAGGCTCTTGTGCCTCATCAATGGCCTCTGGCCACTTTTCTCCAGATTGCTCCCAACAGAAGGCACAGCTGGCACCTGTTCCACCTTACTAGCAGCATTGTCATCTCTTCCTGTCCAGTTGGGATTAATTGTTTGGTATTGCATCATATGCATTGACAACTGATTCTCACCTACCACCTTTGCTTGTGGAGGTGTTGCCTGGGGTGGCCTAAAGGGTATACTGTGCGCATATGTGCCACCCTGTGCCATTTCCCCAAACTGGGGAAGACTGTCCAAACTCCTTTGCTGACATCTACTATGTTCAGGTAGTTCTGGGTAGGTGAGCAATAGCAGCACTCCTGAGGCAAACATTCTCTCCTTTGGCTGAGCACCAGGGTTCAAAATCAATTTCATCTATGGTATGGATAATCCTCCAGGCATTCCAAAGCTTGCACTAACATTGCAAGGGTTTGAGTCATTCCACTTAGATGGGGGTTTGTACACTGATGCTTCTGGCATCTCTCCAGCTTGTGGTGCAGGTGAAGCATCTGCATCATCTGCCTGATGTGTGGGATTGCCTGTACCAGTCATGAAACATGTTTGGTTGCTTGACGTGGCACCTGGAGAATTTGAGAAGTTTGATTATGATGATGAGTTGCCCAAAGTGGTAACAAGAGCCCAGAGTCTAGAGCTGATAGCAGAAAATTCAAAAAAATGTAGCTGTTGGCTACAGATAGAATAATCTTGCATAGATCATGCAGTAGCTGAATTAGACCGCAATATTGGTATTGACTAGATATGTTGTGAATACTAGATGTTGTTTTACATAATCTACAAATGCGCATCAATGGTGCACATTTGGATATAATCATTATATAACTATAATATATTATGCGCCTTGAGCACAATAGTTGAGCTATAAGTAGCCTCACTGGTTACAATCAGGAATTGGAGCAGTACCTGTGCCTATTCTGCAATGAGAGACATGATGACTAGGACCAACTCCTACCAGATGCAGAATTCCAGTACAACAACCACATCCATGCTGCTACTCATACTTCACCTTTCTTCTTAGACACCAGTTGCCAAATGAGTTTTGAGCCTTTTGGATGCCCTTCAGAGAATAAATCAGTAAACAAGTTCAAGGACCAGATGAAAGTAGCACAGGAGAAGGCAAAGGCAGCACTGGCCAAAGCAAAGGCTAACATGGCATAATACTATGACTGAGGAAGGACTCCTGCACCAAAGTACAAGCCAGTAAATCAAGTCTATTTGGATGCATCAGACATTTCCACAGCACAACCCTCTCAGAAGCTGTTTCATTGTTGCCCCTATGTGGTAGAATAGCAGGTTGGTCCTCTAGCCTATTGACTCCAGCTGCTAGCATCCATGCATCAACTCCACCCAGTCTTCAATGTGGTAAAACTGACTCTAGCTCCTGAAGACCCAATACCAGGCCATCACTCTCAAACCCCACCACCACCAGTTCTACTAGATAATGAGGAGAAGTATCAGGTGGAGCAGCTATTGGATAGCTGCTTGTTCCATTGCAAACTCCAGTTCAAGGTAAAGTGGAAGAGCTATAGAATTAAGGACAGTTTTTAGGAGCTACAGGAGAATATCCATGTCACAGCACTCATCTGGGACTTCTACTGTCAACATCCCCAGACTCCATGGGCTATTCAAGGCATCTACCCTGCCTCACAGGTGGACCAAGCACTTAGAAACTATTTCTACCCAGTGCATTGAGACACTGCACTCTAAAGGGGAAGTGATGTCAGAGGACAACTATTTCATGTCTATTTTATGTCTATTTCTTCACTTCTCAGCCTTGCTTTTTTTCAACCATCTAGACTTCTGCCTACTTAGTTGGGGAATAGCACAGGCCATACTTCTTTGATTTACTCAGCCCAATGCCAGACTTTCTCAAATGTCAAATTGGTCTGAGTTTCAAAAGAAGGAGTTTTTCCAGCCATCCAGCCATCATTTACTCCCTCTTTTCAGACTCAGCTACATATGTGACCCAGATATGTGACTTCAGCAAGTGACATAGACATGTGACTCAGACATATGATCCAAACAGGTGATCTCAACATGTGACCATTATATGTGACTTACATATCATGTGACTTACTTTTTATTTTTTTTTTGAGCATTTGGCATTCTCTTTAAGTTCTTTCATCCTTGAGAACTTGTTGCTCAAATATTTTCAAGTCACTTTAAAATTATCTTATCTTTTAATCTATCCTTGTTCATTGTCTCTGTAAGGGCAACCTCTGGAGGCTATGGCTAAGTCACACAGCTGGCAGAGGGAGATCCAAAGTATATATTCAATACTTCTAAGGTTGTATAGATATAGCTACACACCTAGCAGAGGAAGATCCAGAGAGAACAATTCTGGGATTTTCTATGCCAAAGGTGGTGCTTTCAAGGCTCTGGATGCATGGGAGCTACTGTACAGAATAACAAAAAGCCTCAACCCTAACCTAAAACAGTGAAAACCTGGAAACTGTCCAATCTAGAAGTGGCTATGCCAAGAGGCTGACAGAAAATAAATTATGGACAGAGAACCACTGCAGCTAGAGTCCTAGGAGTTGTACTAGCAAATAGAGCTTGAGAAAGTGCATAAAATAAAATTATGTAAGGGTGGCCAGAGAAGGAGTAAAGGGTGAGAATGAGAGATGAAAAAAGGGTCTCAATATGGCTGTGCTAGAAGATCAACAGCAAATGAATTATAGACAGAGAACCAATGCAGCTAGAGTTCTAAAAGTGGTACTGGCTGGTAGGGCTTGAGAAAATGCATAAAGAAAAATTATAGTAGGGGTGGCTAAGTTCTACCAGAGATTCATAGACAACTACTCCAGCATCACAAAACCTCTCAACCAGCTCATGTGCAAGGACATCACCTGGAACTGGGACAGTAAGTGCCAGAGTGTTTTTGACCTGCTAAAAAAGGCCTTCACCACCACTCCAGTCTTCCAGCACTATGCCTCTAACCATTGCCAGGATCCTCTTGCAGCTGGAACCTGATGGCAAGAAACCCTGGCCTATCGCCTTCTATACTTGGTCTATGATTGATGCAGAGCTCAACTATGACATCTACAACAAGGAACTCCTCACCATTGTTGAAGCCTTCAAATATTGGCAAGCCTACCTTGAGAATGCCTGACATTGCATTCAAGTCTACTCAGACCACAACAATCACCATGACCAAGCAACTCAGCCGTCAACAAGTCAGATGATCCAAGGTCCTCTCCAAGTACAACTACACAATCTAGTACTGCCCCAGGAGGCTTGGTGCCAAGCCCAATGCCCTTACCCAATGCCCCAACATCTACCCAAAGAAATTATTCAAAGTGGAATGGAATGTGTTCAATCACTATGTGGTAATCTGTAACATGGTTACTGAGCCTTTTACACATGAGACCGTAAGTCAGAACCTATCTATTGATTCTGGCTATGGTTGTGTGAAAAGACTACTTGAGGTTATGTAAGATAACCTCAATACTTATATAGTAATTAACAATTACATAATTAATAAATAATGATAATTGTAAAGTAAGAGTACTTTATAATAAGTACTGTAATGAGCATGGTCTGTTATATAATCCCTCCAGAACATCTGAATGCAGTACTAATCATGAATGAGGAAGGAATCTTAAAACTAGATCCGCTGTGCTCCCTGTGATCTGTACTTCAATGACAACGACCCCAGCACTCCCTGTGCTGACTGGGACCCTGACCCCTCCTTTACTCTCTTTCCCAACAGTAGACTCCTCCTCCACCATGACCGCATCTACGTTCCCAACTATGCCTGACAACTCATTTCTCAGACTTACTTTTGGCTAGGCCTCAAAAAGGACATAACTTGGTATGTGCGCACATGCAAGCCCTGTCTCCAGGCCAAGGTTCCCCAGCACCGGCCTTATGGACTACTAAAACCCCTCCCCATGGGGCGGCAGCCCTGGTCCTCCATATTTATGGACTACATTGTTGAGCTCCTAGAGTCAGATGGGTTCAATGCTATCCTCATTGTTGTCTGTAGGCTAACCAAACAGGGCATCTTCATATTCTGTAACACCATGGATACTGCCCCAGAGTTTGCCCAACTCTTCCTTGAACACATCTTTGCCAAACATAGACTCTCAGACAACATAGTTTCCAACCAGGACTCCCTGTTGTTCATCTCCAAGTTCTGGACATCACTGTGTAAGGCACTCAATGTAAAAGCTAACCTCTCCATGGCCTACCACCTGAAAACTGATGGACAAACACAGCGAGTCAACCAGGCCCTGAAGCAATACCTCCAGCTCTACATAAACTATTTACAGGACAACTAGCATGCTGAACTTCCACTGGCTGAGTTCACATACAACAACACTCTGCATTCTGCCACCAGCATTTCCTCCTTCTTTGCCAACAAGGAATATCACCCCTGACTCACCCTCTTGCTCAAGAACATCCCCTCCCATGCCACACATGAAGTCGCTCAGGACCTCTGGTCCCTTCATAAATTCCTTTGCAAAAAAATCAATATTGCTGACTGAGCTTATGCCAAACACACCAATGCCAAACAAGAGGATACCCCTGACTGGGGCCCCAGGACAAAAAAGTATGGTTGGACAATGCCCCTCTCCCAAACTAGACCACAAGTGATTCAGCCCCTTCAAGATCCTCTGGAAGGTCTCTTTGCATGCTTACAAGCTTGAGCTCCCCCTGAGTCTGAAGGGACTCCACCTGGTGTTCCATGTATGCCTTCTCAAGCAACACCCCCCAGACCCCTTCCTGGGATTATGCCCCAAATTACTGCTGCCTGTGGAGGTTGAGGACAAGTATTACTATGAAGTCAACAAAATCCTTGACTCCCAGGATCTAGTGCAATGGAAGGGATATGGCCCAGAGGACGACACCTGGAAACATTCCAACAACCTCACTGAGGCCCCCAGCAAACTCCAGGACTTCCAGCAACAATGTCCGGGGCCTCCTGCCTCTGGACCCCAACCCCACAGACAGCAGTAGTGGGCATAACTCCCACCTCTGGTTCAATTAAGGGTTCACCTCTCATATATATATTCCCATTTTCATTCCCTTATTAGTCATTCCTATGCACCCACATCCCCCCCATTCCTGCTCCTAATTTGATTACAACTAGCCACCCCCTTACATGCAAATTTAACTCACAGCTTTCCCAGGACCACCATAGCCACATATATGAGGTAATATTTACAAATTATAGGAAGCAAGAAGTTTTTCATGGGAGCTCCAGACCCACCAACCTCTCTACCCAATCTCCCAGCTCCTCCTCTGGGACTCCTAGTGCATACTCCACTGTCACAGCTGCCAATACCTCCTCAAATGATGGGAGCAGGTTGCTGTCTATCAACACCTGCTCAACCCACATCCCTGTGATTGGGATGTTCTGCTGCTGGTGCCCTCCCACCAACCTCTCCAGCTGCCCCGATCCCTGCTCAAAGCCCAGGGACCTCCCACCGGCTATCCTGAAGGAACGCCAATGCTGAGGCCACCTTGTCCAGGAGCTGGTAATGCTCCCAGGCCTACCCTGAGAAGGAAATTAGCAAAACCTAAAGACCTTTGCCAGGTGATTAGTTATATTTCTGTCATACTGTACTGGCTCCTAATATACTTTGGATTCCCCTTTGCCAGTTGTGTGATTAGCTGCAACTTCCGGAGGTTGCCCTTACAGCAGAACAAGTCTCCTAATTCTGGTCCGGCAGCCCCTCTTAGCTTGCCTAGTAGTCTATGCCCCTATCTGTCACCTCCTCACTAGTCTTAAGCCCCTCTGCTTCTATGTCTCAGCTTGCTCCTTTGGATCCAGCCACGGATGCCCTGCAGGACAAAGCCTGGAGTCGCTTGCTTCAACTAGAAGCCCAGGTGCAAATCACCCAAACCTCCTTGTTCCACCACACTTCCAAACTCTCTGCCCTCCGCCAAACCACCGACACCATCTCCGATTCCCTCCAGGCGCTCCTCAAGTGCCCCCCCATGGCTTTGGCTGCACCCCCTCCCTCTTTAACGCTGACTCTGTGCTTCCCTGCAATGAGAACGGCCCTGCCAGTGCCAGGATGCACTAACATCCCTTGCCCAGCACTCCCCAATGCATATGATGGCAACCACGCATCGGGGGAATGCTTTCTCCAGTCCTGTGCCACCTACATCCAGCTCTGTGGCAACAACTTCCTATCCGACAAGCTGAAGATCGCATGGGTCCTGTCCTACATGAAGTCTGGACGGGCCGCCACCTACGCGATGAGGGTTTTCCAATGCCCCGGAGGAGTCGCCGGTTTCGCTAACTGGGACGCCTTCAAACAGGAATTCCGGAATGAGTTCTTCCCCCGGAACCCTGCCAAGACTGCTGCACTGATCCTCTGAAACAAGGACCAGTATGGACAAGGCAGACGGTCCCTGGATGAGTACATCGACTTGTTCTGGGCCCTTGTAGAGCAGGCCAGCTACCCTGACAGCCTGCAACTCTGCCTCACCTTCCAAGAGGGCCTGCACACCACCCTGATGGACCACATTAACAACCTGGCGGAAGGAAGGCCGGCGGATGACCAGGTGGACTCCTGGTATCAGATGGCCTGGGACCAGTGGCAGCTGATGGAGCTCAAACGTGACCTCCGTCAGGCTGTGGCCCCCGCCCCCGCCGCTCATTCCCCATTCTCGGCCCAGTGCTTCCGCACTTTTCCTGCAATGGAACTGCTGCCGGCGGCCCCTCTAGTCCACCCTCCAATATGCCCCGTGCTACCTCCAGGAGTGCTGATGGACATCAACGCCTCTTGCCAACGTGCCGCCCTCCCACTCTTGTGCCGACACTGCAGGGCCCCCAGCCACTTTGCCCGATGCTGCCCTCTAGGCCTCAAGGTCCAGTTCCTTGCCCCCGAGGAACAGGAGGAGCTCCTCCTGCAGCTCCTCACAGCACAAGACTCCGCAGGCATTCCATTGCCCGATGCCGCTGCCTTGGACAACCACGAGGAGGAAGCGCCGAGTAATCTGGCTGAAGTGGAGGCGTCGGAGGAGGATTTTTAAGGGAGCAACGGGTGACTAGTATGCCCCTGTTGCCTAGTGCTAATTGGTTTGCATGCCTGTCAATAGAGGAGACAAATATAGCTTCTGCTGACTCTTCTGTTCCGACCACCATAAGCCCCCCCTCTGACGTACCCAAACCCCTGGCCCCAACAAGGCCCTGAGTTCCTGCCTGGGAGCGCCACCTCCCACACCGCTACATAGTGGCCTCCACCCCGTCCACCAACTCCCTCCGGCTCAATGTCAAGGTAGAGACCACGGACACTCAGCAGGTCTGCAGCGTTGTCACTCTCCTAGACTCCAGAGCGACCGGGTTTTTTGTGGACGCAGGCTACGTAGAGCGCCACCGACTCACCACCTGACCTCTCCTCTCCCCAATTCCGGTCTACAACATTGACGGGACCCCAAACAAAACCGGTTCGATTTGCAAAGTAGTGGACCTCATCCTCCACTATCAGTTGCACACGGAACAAGCCACCTTTGCGGTCACCAGCCTAGGGAAGCAGGATATGATCCTCGGCTTCACCTGGCTTTGGGAGCACAACCCAGAGATTGACTGGACCAAGGGAGAGGTGAGGATGAGTCGGTGCCCCCAACGCTGCACCACCTGCGCGGAGGAATTGAAAAAGGAGCGGCGCACCGCTATGCGGGAATGCGCAGCTATCCAGGCTTGTCGAGCAGGACACCTCCCCTTCACAGATCTCAATCTGCTGAACCCCCCGCCCCTAGCGTTCCTTCATAGAGAGGCCCTCTATGAGGACAACAGGCATGGCAGAGGATACTCTGGACAGGAAGAGGGATGCAAAGGGGAGTTCCGACTAGCCCGGGACCCGGAACAGCCAGACGATGCCATCAAGGTAGAAGACTGCATCTATGTGACAACCTTATGGTCTTCTCCCACTCCGGAGGAGATCTGAGCCAGCCAGACCACCTCCCAAAGGCTGGCCCAGGCCTTCGCAATGAATGCCCAACCCTGGGCCTTCTAAGATGCAGTCCCCAACCACCTACGTGACTTTGAGGACGTCTTTTCCAAGGCCTCATTTGACTCCCTCCCGGAATGCAAGCAGTGGGATCCATGCTATCAAGCTGATGCCCGATGCAAAGCCTGCCAATTGCAAGGTCTACCCGCTTGCACCCAAAGAGAAGGATGAGCTAGATGCATTCCTCTGGAAGAATCTTGAGTTGGGACGTATTTGCCCCTCAAAGTCTCCAATGGCCTTGCCAGTGTTCTTCATCAAGAAGAAGGATGGTTCCCTCCGGTTGGTCCAGGATTACCGTGTGCTCAACGCAATGACCATCAAGAACCGCTACCCACTCCCCCTCATCTCTGAACTCATCAACAACCTCTGGGGTGTGTGCTACTTCACAAAGTTGGACGTCCAATGGGGCTACAACAATGTGCACATCCAGGAAGGGGATGAGTGGAAGGGAGCATTCCGGACCAACCACAGACTGTTTGAGCCTCTGGTAATGTTCTTTGGGCTCACAAATAGTCTGGCCACCTTCCAAACAATGATGAACGACATCTTCCAGGATCTGATCACCGATGGCATGGTGTGCATGTACCTTGATGACATCCTCATATACACTAAAACCCTAGAGGGACATCACCGCATCATCCGAGTCGTCCTGGACTGTCTCTGTCTGCACCAGCTCTACCTCAAACCTGAGAAGTGTGAGTTCAAGCAGACCCGCATTGAGTACCTCAGGCTGATCATCTTGTACGGTATGGCGGAGATGAACCCCGTGAAGGTGGCCAGCATAACCCAGTGGCCAGAGCCCCAGAACAAGAAGGAAGTACAGGCCTTCCTGGGGTTTACCAACTTCTACTGGCGGTTCATCCAGGACTTCTCCCATCACACGTGGCCGCTGTTTGACCTCATCGGGAAGGACATGGGATAGACCTGGGGAGACGCACAACAAGGCACCTTCGACGCCCTCAAGTCCGCTGTCACCTCCAAGCCTGTCCTCATCTTTCCCGACAATGACTGTCCCTTCCCGGTCAAGGCCAACAGCTCCAACTTTGCAACTGGCGCCGTTCTATCCCAGCAGTTCCTGGAGGACAAGAAGTGGCACCCCATGGCCTTCTACTCCAAGAGCCTCAATGCTGTGGAGTGCAATTACGAGATCCATGACAAGGAGATGCTGGCCATCATCTGGTCATTGGAGGAGTGGCGCCATTTTCTGGAGGACGCGGTGGCCAAGGCGGCGCTAGCTCTGCAAACCGGGAAACCCACCAGGACTAGGTCCATACACACCAACAAATGGGGCCTCCAGGACGGCTTCCTCACCTTCCATGACCGCATTTATGTCCCAAACAACCCGGAGCTCCGGAGGCGCATTGTTGAACAACACCATGACTCGCGCATGGCCAGGCACCCCAGGCACTGGAAGACATTGGAGCTGGTGTCCCGCAACTACTGGTGGCCCCAGATGTTGCGGTATATTGGCTCCTGCACCAGCACCTGTGACCTGTGCCTCTGGACCAAGCCCCAGTGTCACCTCCTGGTAGGACAACTGCACCCTCTCCCAGTACCTGCGGCATGTTGGAGTGTGGCATTGGTGGACTTCATTGTGGAACTGCCGGACTCTCATGGCTATGACGCTATCATTGTGGTGGTGGACTTGTGTGGTAAACGTGCTCATTTCATCCCCACCCACACCACCTGTTCTGCCATGGGCGCTGCTAACCTCTATCAAAAGAACATATGGAAGCTCCATGGTATCTCCGACCAAGGTCCGCAGTTTGTAGCGGAGTTCACCCACAAGCTCTACCGCCTGCTCCATGTCAAGCTCCACACCTCCACCACGTACCATCCCCAATCCAACAGCCAGACAAAATGGGTCAACTAGGAGCTTGAATAGTACCTCTGGCTGTTTTGCAATGAGCAGCAGGATGACTGGGACGAGCTTCTCCCAGAGGTGGAGTTCCAGTATAACAACCACATTCACTCTGCCACCAAGGTCTCCCCGTTCCTCCTGGACACCAGACACCACCCCTGCATGGAATTTGAACCTCTGGGATGCTGGTCAGAGAACAAGTCCGTCAACGAGTTCATGGATCAGATGCAGGAAGCCCAGGAGGAAGCCAAGGCAGCCCTGACCAAGGCCAAGGACAATATGGCCTGGTACTATGATCACAAACGACTCCCCACACCCACATACCAGCCTGGAGACCGCATCTACCTGGACGGATCAGACATTGCCACTACCCGGCCATCCAAGAAGCTGTCTCACCACCAACTGGGACCATACGTAGTGGAAAGGCAGGTAGGACCCTTGGTGTACCGACTCCATCTACCCCCAGGCATGTGCCAACTGCACCCTGTCTTCAACATGGTCAAGCTCCTCCCAGCTCCCAACAATCCCATACCTGGCCAATGGGCTCCACCACCGCCACCCCCAATCTTAGCAGCTGACGGCCCAGAGTACGAGGTGGAGAAGATCCTAGACAGCTGTCTATTCTGCCGCAAGCTACAGTACAAGGTCAAATGGAAAGGCTATGGTATTGAAGACATCTCCTGGGAACCCACCGACAACGTCCATGCGCCCGCCCTCGTCAGGGAGTTCCACAGCATGCACCCTGACACACCCTGTGCCATCCAAGGCATCTACCCCGTCTCCCCAACCGACCAGGCCATCCGGGACCTGTTCTACCCCATGCGTCGAGTCGCCGCACCCTAGAGGGGGGGTGATGTCAGGGGACACTCCTTTTCCAGCGCAGTCCGGCGCATCTGTATGCGCGTGCCAGCATTTGTTCCACCATACATGTATGTAAGCAGGTCACATGACAACCATTTGTTCCACCAAACACATACATAAGCTGGTCATGTGGCTCCTTTTCTAGCGCAGTCCGGCACACATGTATGCATGCGCCAGCATTTGTTCCACCAAACATGTATGTAAGCAGGTCACATGACAACCATTCATTCCACTGAATGTGTACATAAGCTGGTCATGTGACCTTTGGGAGTATTTTCGGATGCCTGGCTTTGGGGGATCCTCAGACTTGTTCTCTTTGGATTCCCCTTTGCCAGGTGATTAGTTATATTTCTGTCATACTGTACTGGCTCCTAATATACTTTGGATTCCCCTTTGCCAGTTGTGTGATTAGCCGCAACTTCTGGAGGTTGCTCTTACACACCCACAGCAATGGCGACACAATCAATAAATCATACAACTGGTCTCAAGACATGGCACCATTGTCTGGCACATGTCGGCGAGTCCACTGTGCATGACATATTACGCTGTGGACTGGTAGAAGGGATGTCAGTCACAAAAATGACTGTCAGCGGCAGATGCAAGGACTGTATCCTAGAAAAGCACTCATGATGCCCTTTCAACACAAAACCAGAGCCTGAATCCACTCCATATGAACATGTGGCTTTTGACATATGGGGACCTGCACATGTTCAGACCACCAGCAGGAAAACTCTCATGCTTGTTGCTACTGATCAAGGAGGTGCAGAGTGCGCCACATGGTATCTCGCAAATAAAGCAGCAGAGACAACAGGAGCGTGCCTGGAGGGTTTTGACATCCACGCCAAAATGCAATGGGGCAAGAAGATCAAACATGTGCAAACTAATGGTGGCACTGAGTTTAAAAACAAGTTATGGGAAACTTACTGCCAAAAACGAGAAATAATTCATGATACCACCACACCACACTCCTCATCTGCTAATGGTGTTGTGGAACAAAGGAACTGCACCATCCTCAAACTCGCAAGAAGCATGCTCAGCAACTTGTGCCTCCCAGCACATTACTGGGGGGAGGTCACTGCCACAGCCACATACGTCCTCGACTTAGTGGCTAGTTCCAGACACCTCGACAAGACGCCATTTGAGATCTGTACTGGGAAGAAACTATATTGCACCTTTGCCCTTTTGGCTGCGTTGCATATGCAAGAGTTCCTCGAGAGGATGGCGGAAGTAAACTCGATGCTCGATCAATCAAGGCAATAATAGTGGGGTATTTTGGACATGGAGATTACAAGCTGCTCAAGCATGAAATGGGTCAAATGTTCAGGTCCCACGACGTGATTTTTGAGGAGGGCCAAGCTCACAAGACCCTACCAGATGGCCAGGATGGGGATGCAGCCGACGTATATGACGTTTTTAGCATAGTCTCTGACTCCATTGCCACAGACGAGGCAGATCCCTCTGAGACCGTACAGGAACCCGCTCCAACCCCAATTGATGTACCCGCTCACACAAGCACCATTACAAATGATGAGCACCCAGTCAAAACGCTACGGAGGTCCACGAGGTTGGCGGCCAAATGCATCAACAACCCTGAACCATACATTGAGGACTCAATCGACAACATAGACAACCCTGAAAGTGAGGAGGAGATGTTTGCAAGTATGCCGGGAGCTCTTCTGACCACCACCAGTGAGGCAGATGAATTCTGGGTGCCGAAATTGTACTCTGAGGCAATGAAATGCCCGGACCTCTGGAAAGAGCCAATGGATTTGGAGATGGAAAGAATGTGGGAGCGGAAGGTGTGACAGCTGATTGAGAGACCAGAAGGCACAAGGACCATGAAGAATTGATGGGTATTCATGCTGAAGTATCATGAAAATGGAAGGGTTGCAAGTCAGAAAGCGAGATTGGTCGCCAAAGGCTTCTCACAGATCCTGGGTGTGGACTATTTTGCTACGTATGCTTCAGTTGTGAAATACAAGTCTCTTTGTATCAACTTAGCGGTGGGTGCCATATGCAATTATGAAATGTGGCAGATTGATTATACGAGCGCATACCTCAATGCCCCAACACAAGTCCCGATCCTCATGGAACAACCAGAAGGGTACAAAGTGCGCCTGAGCGAGGTCTATAAGGTCGACATCTATGGTGGCAATCGAGTCCGGAGGAGCAACGAGTGCGAAGGGGATGCAAAAGAGGATGGAAAAAGTCTGGTGTCGTTACTTGACAAGGCCCTGTATGGCACAATGGATGGAGCAAAGAACTGGTGGCACACTCTTGATGAAGACATGAAGCGGCTTGGCTACAAAAGATCCGAAGCAGACCAGTCTGTGAGGTCCAGGAACTGAAACAGTGAAGGGACAATAACTAGCATGTATACAGACGACACATCCGGCATGTCATCATCTAAAGAAGAGGCAGTGAGAGTGAGGTTGGAGCTGGGCGAGAGGTACAAAATCAAGGACCTGGGCGAGATCAAATTTGTGCTTGGCATCTGCATTACCCGCAATAGGGAGAAAAGGATGGTAGTACTCGACCAGGAAGAATACTTGAAGCGCACCCTTGAAAAGTTCAGCATGTCTGACTGCACTCCAAAATACACACCACTCCCCCCTGGAATCATACTTAGCCATTCACAAGCCCCAGCCACAAAAGAAGACCGCCAGTATATGGCAGACAAGCCATTCAGTGAAGTCCTTGGATTGTTAATGTATGCGCAAATTGGCACTTGCCCTGACATAGCATACACAATCACATCACTCAGCTGATTCATGACCAATCTGGGAAAAGCACACTGGCTGGTGCTGTCTCAGGTCATGTGATACATAAAGGGCACCATCAATTACAAACTGCACTATGGAGGCCCTGGCTACACCGATTACGTACCACGTGGATACTACAATTCAGATTTTGCAGCAGACATTGACACTCGAAAGTCAATCTCAGGAGGAGTATACATACAGGCTGGAGGTCCAACATGCTGGAGCACAAAGTTTTAAGATACGGTGTCTACGTCAACAATGGAAGTGGAGTACATTGCGCTTGGAAAGGCAGGCAAACAAATACAATGGATGTATGCAGCTTTAGCGGAGATTGGAATGCCGGTTCCATTACCAGCAGAATTGAGGGGAGATAATAATGGATCCATAGCAATCGCAGAGAATAATCAAAACCACAATTGGGTCAAGCACATTGACGTCAAACACCACTTCATCTGCCATGCAGTCAAGGAAGGGAGGATCAAAATCGACTACGTGCCTAGCGCTGACAACATAGCTGACTTGTTCACTAAACCATTGAAAAGACCGCAGCACCACAAGTTCTGCATCACACTCTGTTTATGCAACTGACAATCAGTGGTGTATCATGAGTCCGGGGGAGTGTTGAGAGGGATAGAGATATGTGCATTGCAACATGTGACTCATGTCGCAAAGAGAGGGAAATTTTGAGGTAAAAATAACTATACAGTTCAAAAGGGATAATGATCGGATTCGGAGAGCAAGCACCTCAGTTGTTTTACCATACCAACTGAGGTGCGTATGCTTACTACACATACAATACACATGAGCTAATTACTAGAGTAGTGTGATCTGTCAACAGGTACTTGGATTGAATACAGTCGTTTTACCATACCAACTGAGTGTGATCTGTCAACATCCTCACTCTTCCAGGGGCTTCCTGCACATTCAGGTCTCTCATGACCTGATTCCACTCCTGTGGCATACATGGATCAATGTCCCATTCCCTTGCAGACTTGGGCACAGGCATGTCCCAAATCTGTCGCCTGGTCTCACTATTGGCCAGTCAGGTCCTGGCACTAGGTGACGCTGGTTGCTTTTAAGCCCTCTGAGCTTCACCAACTCTGCCCTCCTTCCCCCTCTTGTGAGAAGCACCAAGCTCTTCACCCATCAACAAGGGTGCACCACTCTGTGGTAGCACAGTGCTTTTAGCCTGTACCTCCATTGAATCAGTGCGTTCTCTACTCAGGGAAGGCCCACTGCCTGCTACAAGTCATGGCACCTTTTTATCACGACGCTTCTCTATTGTATGGAAACGTCACAGGTGTCCATCAACCTTGTCCAACCCCAGCCTCTGCGCTGGTGTTGCCACTCCATCAATGATCACTTGATCATTGTTAAAGTCCAACTGGACTTTATGTTCCCTCATAAAGGGAGTGCCAATAATTATATCATATTGGTCAAAGTTTGCAATGTCCATATAGACATTGCTACACTCCATTGGCACCTTTATGGTTACTTGTGCCCTATAATTTACAATGGAATAACTACCAATCGTTCCTAGTTGAAGGGTGATTGGAGTAGCCAATGTAGCTACTTGAACCCCAGCTATGTGTGCAAAGAACGGGGTGATCCCTGACATAGTGCTCCCCAAGTCCCAAAGTGTCCATGCTTGGTGACTGTTAACCTCTTACCAGGTTACCAGACACCCTTTGTTCACAACTGGGACCACTGGTCACTCCATGGCGGACTTGTCTGCCAGCAATTTAACCTTGCACATTTATCCTGTAGATTCTCCCCCAGTCCATAATCAGTGAGGGCATGAATTCCCTCGCTATCACTGTCACAAGTATAATACTCATTATCATACATCTCTAATTTGATGTAGTTGTAATCCTGAGGCACAGACTCCGACTCAAACCCATCAGCCTCATCACCAGATCTCTGGTCCTGAGCATTGTCTGAGTCTGGTTCTTCCTCAGGTGTTTCAGATGGCACCACAGTATGCACCACATGTACATGCCCTTGTGGGGCTGCTCTACGCAGCCCCTGACAATCCTAAGCAAAGTGACTCTTCTTGCCACAGTTGTAGCAAGTAGTTGGGGCGGTATTATCATGAGGGAGTTGATCAATGGCATTGGTCACCCCCTTTGGCCCCTGCTCCACCACCACCTGTTGAGGTTTTGACAGTGCTCCAATCTTTGGAGCAGCATGCCCTGTGCCTGGTGGTGCTACTTGAGTCACCCAAGGTCTTGCCAGCATGTGAGGTCCTTGAGAAACCTCTCACCATGGTAGCACATCATCACTATGCTTATGGGGGTACAGAGACAGTATGTTCTGTGTGATTTTTGCTGCGCTCCAAGTAGTGTGCAGCTGTCAGGTTCCGCTGACTATGGGGGCTTCCAACTGCAAGCAGGTCCTTACTAGGCAGACTCGATGTCCAAAGGAACAGCTCCAGACAGAGGGCAGAGATTCTGGAAGAAGTCCAGGATGGTGTAGGGTGCTCCAGGGGTGCACAGAGTACTGGGAAGTGAGCAGGAGAGAGTTGGGATTCTGGGTGAAGTCTGGGAATGAGGAAAGTGAAGGAAGGAGTGTGCAGGAGTGAAGGAAAAAGAAATGGGAAACTGAGGCAAAGTCTGGGAGACTGAGACAAAGTCTGGGAGACTGAGACAAAGTCTGGGAGACTGAGACAAAGTCTGGGAGACTG